>CAKAOI010049377.1:0-126930 GCA_916701655.1 Sebastiscus albofasciatus
TTAAAATAATGACATTTCTAATTATATTAATTGTATCTTCTTATCATCTGTGACCGTGAGAAACAAAACACGTCACACCAACAATAGCAGTAAAATGTTTTTTTTCATTTTCACTGAACAAAAAAATATCTGAAATAATATACCAAAAGAACTTTTAAATTGCTCCTCCCATTAAGTCAAACTATTATGTGTGTGTTTAAATCCCCTGTCCTGCGCTCTGATTGGCTGTCTGGGGGGTTACAGAGGAGCCTAGCTGATGTTCAGGCATTCATCAACATCTGGGAGAGAAAAGTGAGCCCGAGCTGGGCGGGGGCTTCAACACAAACAGCTCGAACTGATTAACCAATCAGAGATGACACGATCCTAGTGTGACATCTGATATTTGAGAAAATACAGTATAAGATGTCTACCTTTGCCAATTATTTCACTGTTGTTGTTTTTTTGTTTTGTTTTTTTTCCATTTTCACTGAACAAAAACAAATATCTGAAATAATATACAAAAATAACTTTTAAATTGCTCCTCCCATGAAGTCAAACTATTATGTGTGTGTTTAAATCCCCTGTCCTGCACTCTGATTGCCATACCAAAATAGACACCGGTAAAGTTATGCCTGAGGTATTTATCAACATTTTTAGGCTGTTAAGAAGAAATGTAAGAAAAAAAAATAATAAAGTTTTTACAACAACAGGTCCAAACGTTTACGACATTTTTAAATAATGACAATACTGATTATATTAATTTTATTTTCTTATCATCTGTGACCATGAAAATGCCATGTCACACCAACAATAGCAGTGAAATGTTTTTCTTTTTTTTTGGTAAAACACCATTTTTTTAAGACTAAAAATACATATACGTATGTAATGTGACATCTGATATTTGAGAAAATACAGTATAAGATATCTACCTTTGCCAATTATTTCAGGGTTTTTTTTGTTTTTGTTTCTTTTCATTTTCACTGAACACAAAAATAATAATCATTTACATAAATAACTTTTAATTGCTCCTCCCACGAAGTCAAACTATGATGTGTGTGTTTAAATCCCCTGTCCTGCGCTCTGATTGGCTGGCAGGGAGCCTGGCTGATATTCAAGCATTCATCAACATCTGGGAGAGAAAAGTGAGCCCGAGGTGGGCGGGGGCTTCAACACAAAAGCTCGTCCGATCAACCAATCAGAGACGACACCATCCTAAATGCTGCTCCCTGATTGGACAAAACGCCTGTCAATCTCCAGTGGAAGGGGGCGTGGCCTCAGCGCTGCTCTCTGTGTGTTGTGATTTCAGTCTGTTCTCCAGTCTGCTCTCAGTAGTGAAGAGGCGCCGCTCTCTGCTGCTCTGGCGCTCTGGGATTACTCACCGTTTACCGAAGAAAACTAGCTCAAAAACTACACACTGCCTTTCTTTACCGCTTCAGTGTCTACTCGGAGAGACAAAGACAGTTTATATTTGTTTCACAGTGGACGTAGGAAGGAAACAATAAGGTAAGAAGTGCTTTCTCTTGCTATAGTTGAGGACTTTAAGCGGATGCTGCTGCAGCTGCGCTCACTTTGCTCATTAAAGGAGTCTGATGCTCCCAAGTTTGCGCACAGCAGAGAGATTATATAGCATTTAAATGACTTGCGTTGATTTTAATCACGTAAACGCAACATTTCTGACTGTTTTATGAGCTTAAACTGAGCCTAAAGTTGATTTTGCAGTCCGGAGAAGCCTCTCTCTTTTTCTCTCTGCTGTGTTTTGGTCATTTCTGCACTGAGGAGTGATGATGGAGCAGCATCTGACGTTACACTGGGTTTTGCAAGCTATTGGACATGTTGTTGTCCTCCACACTGTGGCACAAATTTGCAGATTTTATATATGCATTTTGTGCCCAAACCTGCAACACTAAAAAAAATCATGTTTTTTTGCTCTCTGTTGCTGCAAAGAGTCCTCAGCAACAAATGTGTTTGTGCAAAGAAAAGCAACACATAAATTGCTCCCTCTTTTACTAGCACATAACGTTAACAAATCTATTAGAGCTTCTAGAAAAAGAGAGACCACTGATCGATTATTATTGCTCACACTTTGCTGAGATTCTAGCTGCTAAATCATGCTTCATACTTAATCTGCAGTTTTGTCTTAAAGCCAAACTCGATGAGGGAAAACGATGAGCTCATTGTTCTAACAGGTTTATGCTTTTTTTTTTGTGCACGTAGAGTTTCAGCATGGAGTCTCAGTATTGGACTTTGAGTATATTGCCTACGATTGCACAAAGAGATTAGAAACCTGTGTTTTTCTCTCTCATCCGATTCCCAGGAGCCTGCTGGTGGTTTATTTGTGTTGAAATGAGATGCTCAGAGCCTGCTCTTGAGCCCATCCTCTGCAGAAGTGGGACTGTGATTTGTCTCAGCCTGTTGTGCATTAGCCCTCTCATCGCCCTCAGTGGGTGTTCAGTTTCAGTTGAGGCTAAGAACATTTCAACAATAAATAAATCTCTCCTTTTGCACAAACAGAGACAGGCTACACCACTACTTTCTTTTTTTCTTTCGATCTTGGTTTCTTGCAAGGCAACATGTGCCTTCTTGCCTGACTCAAAGGCAGCCTGGTCCTGTTCTTTCTCTGTGATCTATCCCTGGCCTTTGCAAAAGTTTTGCAGGCATTTTAAGAATGCATGTTGAGCCTAAGGGGCACATTGCCTCCATTTGAACAGACAACTTTTGCTCATTCAGCATGTGCCTCTTGTTTTTTATCTGTTGGAAGGGGTAAACATCATGCACTTCCTTGGTCCTAATCAGTCAGATGTCTAAGTGGAGACAGTGTGGTCGGATCTTGTGATTTTCCTGGGTTTCGCCCCTGTCCCCGCTCATCTCAGCTGCTGCGGCGATATCATCGGATGGGGAGGCCTGTGGATGGCTTGCGGTTTCCCTACCGCAGTTGTACAGTGACTTAGCACTCTGTGCTGCCTCAGAGGACATTGAAATGTGGTTTCAGGTTATTTTATTTGACATGTTGCCGGTCTGCTGACAAGCAGAGGTGCTGCTTCCCTGCAGGAGAAGTCCCGCGTAGCCGGAGATTGTGTCTGATACTTACCAGCATGTCTGTCTGCACTCCTGCTTATACCAGCCTATATATAGTGCATACAAATCTATATTCAACCCTCGTTTATTGCGGTCTCCGACACTCACAAACAATCAACTCCTCTCTCTATTTTTTTTTTTAACTCGACACCATTAGGAAAGTCGCATTCTGCTGACGGGTGAGTTACAGTCGGAAATGTATGTGAGGGAGGGAGAGAGAGCAAAAGCACCAGCAGCACATTCATTTCCTCGTCACCTCTGAAAATTGCTTGCTCTTCGTCCAGCTCTCATTTTCAGGCCCTGATAGGTCCGTTGCTCAGTTAGCATGGTTAATGGTGCATTTAGCCCAGTGTGTAATTTTATTTCCGATTTCCATTTCGGCACTTGCTTTTAGTTGGAAATGACAAGACGCCCCCGATGGAGGGGCCCCGTGTGTGCAGATGGCATCTTCCTAATGGCCCTCAGGGTAATGATGGTTGAAATAGGCTCCTAACCAGGGGCTGAGGACTGTGGCCCTTGGGGAACGTTCAGCAGGCCTATTTCCATTTTCATCATCGAGATAAAGTGCTCAATATCTGAACATAGCTACATATAACACTCATACACACACCGCTAGTCTGCAGCTTGGATTGGTCAGAGAAGAGAAAAAAAATTTCAGTGGGATACATGAAGACACGTTACATTAAATCCCTAGGCGAACTTGAAGTTGCTGAATTGCTGCACTCACGCTCATTCCCCTCCCATTTCAAACTCAGTGGAACTTAAGAGTATTGGATAATATTTTTTTGGGGGGGGGTTATTGTTGTGGCACTTCAACTGCAGTGATTTGTCTGAAGTGTCTCAGACCTCAAACACACGGCGGCGTTGTGCAACTGCCGATGTCGGGATGAATGGGCCGGTGCAGCGCCGTGCTTCAGGAAGCAACAGTTAATCTCCGCTCCTCATCCGCAACATATGGGACTTTGTTTGGCCCTGCACCTGAGAGAGGCACCGGCCTGTGGCACCTCATATTTCATTTTGATAATGGCTGGTTACCCGTGGCAACTGGGCAGCCAATGAGAACCCCGCTTCTTGAAGCAGATAGAGGGGGAAAAAAAGGAGAAGAGGGTGGGTTGTGAGGATGTAAGCTCCAAGGATGTGTCCCTCCCCCACCCCTTTCCCGGCTGCTCGTGTCCAGTGAAGGGTGTGGGACCCCTGGGGAGTGAATTATTACCTGTCAGCCCCGCAGGCTCCCCGTCATCCATAATCCAGGGCTGACACAGCACAGGCCGGTCCAGGCTATCTGCTGAGACCACCGGGCCTTGGCCTCTAGGTCTGGCCCCCGTTTGGCCACAGCTGCTAAGAAATCACATTAACATGTTGCACCAAGCGTTACAAATGCACAGGTTGAGAATAGCAGGCAGACCTGCCTCGTGTCCTATGCGGCGTGGCTGAAGTGGGTCCTCCATCACTGTCCTGACTGGATGAGGCATTTCTTTTTCAATAGTTTTCAGCCACTCTTCCAACCGAGCAGAAACGGCTTCTTTAACTGCGCTTGGAGGAAAAAGTTTTCCCTGATATATTTGCTGATTCAGTGCACAGTGTCTTTTTTAAAGTTCATTTACAGATTGCCGGTGGCACAGACATAATGCATACTGCCAATTTAGTTACATCCCCTTTTTTATTGTTGCAACGTTGTGGAAGTCCAGGTGAATACAGTGGCTGTTTTCAGCGCTGACGACCTTTTCTCCCACTAGTCCAATCATCAGCCATTAGATTTGAGTCCTTGGAAGGCTCGCAATTACTTTTGATTCCAAAAACAGGCGTGCAGTGGCTTGCCTCCTGTGGTCCTGGTGTGGTTAGTGCAGGACTGGAAATTATAGCCAAGCTGATGAGTGTGTAAATTTCGGGAGGAAAAACTTTTGAGTTCAGTGAAAGGCTAGAGGGAAGCAGAGGGAGAAGAAGAAAAAAGATGGCGGGAGGCGGCAGACCACAAACTGGACAAGTGACAGACCTCGGCCCGTCCGTCCAGACTGGCTGTCTTCCTGTGGTTTTGTCGAGCTGTTCTTCAGAAACGTTAACCCCTTGTCGAACATGGACTTGGGCGCCGCTTGCCAACCCGCCGCGGCCACAAGCAGCGCAGCAGGAACACTGGATGACTGTCGGGTTACGCTTCATGTGGCACAGTGGATGCAGTCCAGCAATTAGAGGGGGGAAACATAACCTGTAGCTTGCAGTGTCAGCAGATTGCCTAAGATTTATATTTTTTGGGCCACAGAGGGTCTCGTGTCTCATGAAAGCGTCGTTGTTAAAAATTAAAACCTCAATTGCTGTATGGTTTCAAGGATTTTTATCCTCCTTTGTTTTCATTTCTATGTAAAGTCATGCACAAAGGTTTCTGTGTTTTGTTTGTGGTCATAATACTTGTAGATTCATTCTTTTTGTCTCCCTAACTCCTGTATCAGTTGCCCTTTTTAGAGGAAGCAGAGTCACTATTCACTATACTGTATCATACACACACACACTTTGATCTGTATAGCAGGGAGGCTGTGCGTGCTCGCCACAGGGCAGCTTGGAAGGAGCATGCACAACAAAAAGGATCTCTCATGAAAGGGAAAAAAAAATGACTCATCCAAAAAGGAATCCTTGTCATTTTTCATGCATATTTCATGTGAAGAAGAAGCTAATGCCGCTTCATATGTGCATGGATTTTCATCGTTTTAAAGGATTATTGGCTGATGACTAAGCACAAAGATCTTCCAAAACTCCCATTCAGCCGCGTCACCCACAATCCCCGGAATCCTGTTTATTTTCAAAACCTTAACGCTCAGTAGGATAATATTAACTCCCCAAAGATTAAGATAATACAGACATCACAACACACTCCCTCTCACCACCGTGGAGAGTACAGAAAACATAACTTCCCCTCTAAATCCACTTGGGTTCTCCTCACTCCGGTGTTTAATAGGAGGAAGCGACTGAAATAAGGAAACAAGTGTCTCTGTAAATAGCCTCTGGCCTTACATACCAGTTATTGATTGTTGAACTCTTAGTTGGGTGGGCTGGGGGATGGCAAAAGTGCATTGGTTTGTTGCTCCAAATGATCTCTTAATCACTTCATAATGAGTGCAGACCTCCCGCGTCATTGATTAGCCAGCCAGGCTGAAAGTGGAGCAAATCACCCCCCCTGACTTCCCAATCTCCCGCTAGTTTTGCTGGTAGAAGAGAAATTACATGCTACTGTGAAAGTTCTCAAAAGGAAACCTTTATTTAAGGTGATTCATATACATCACGAAACACAATAAATTAGTGAATCGACCGAGATTTTGCCGTATTGTTTATGCCCTTAACTGCAATAAAACTAAAATGTACTGAAACTGACAGTTGGGGCTGTCCCGAATACCAATTTTTGGGCTTTGGTGAGGAATATTCGAAGGCATTCGAAGCTTCACAACGCAGCACAGCAGACTGACATGTTTTTCTGTCTGAAAATAACTAATAATAATTCATGTCGAATATGAATAATGTTGTGGTACAATGATTATGCAATGACGTTGTGGGTTGGAATGGCGTTATCAGCTGGAACCGCCAAATGAGAGCAGTGCAGGGCGACGGCAGTGGGCGCTAACATGCACTAAAAGGCACCAAGTATGTATTTAAACAAAGCACAGAGAAGCTCAGATTACAACAGACACAGAGGGAGAGAGACTTCATTCTCTGCTCAGGTAGACATTACTCCTCATATCTTTTTAAATTGCAAATAGTTGTCGTCATATGCCAAATCGGTAGACATCGCCCAAACCACATTGCCCACCTCCACTGCAGCATCACCTTTTCCCCATCTCCATCTTCATTGCCAAGTGCTGGTTGCTGTGGGTTTTTCTGTGCTTCGTTTCTCCGAGATTGGCTCTCAATCAAGCGGCGTGGGCGGCACCATAACGTCCTTTTCCTTGGTTTTTCAATTTGTGAAGTTTTCGTTTCTGTTAGTGGAGTTATTTTCTTTGCCTGTTCATCCATAGTGGCTATCACAGCTTGTACTAACAGCCCAGTTACTCTCCTATTTCCTGCAACAAACGGCTGTTGTTGCTGCAGGAAATGTAACCATCCATCTTGGTGCCAGAGGTTATTTCCCTGGGAAGACCTACCAGACACCCAGGGCCTCTCACCACCTCTCTGATTTTGGTGTTCACTCTTAAAAAGAAGAGCGCTTGGCTCAGCAGACATTTTTCTTGTTTTCAGTGCAAGAAGTTGAAATTGACACATGCCGCCTCGATTCGGAACATGTCTCATCCCAAAAGAAATGCAGGTCTGTTGGAAATAATCCTTTTTTAATGGGTTTACTTTGTCCTCACATGACATGTTTGGCTGCATATCATGAGTAAAACAACACCTCCTGCCTTTGGTGACAGATTGAAATCTCACAACTGATGGAATGATGAAATTGAGAGAAAACAAGGTTGATTCAGACATGATAGAAAAACAGGTTGCCTTCATTTAAGTTGGCTGATGATCCGTGAGAATCTGCTGTCAGCCGCGTCTATTTTGGCACAACTCTGTTTTTAGACAGTTCGTTAGTCTGTTTTTTAAACGCAAGCGAGTTGGACAAACTTCTCTGCCAGACATTTCATTTAGGTTTGATTTAGGAGTCAGCTGCACACCTAAGCTCCTGCTTTGTGCAATTTTAAGATAAGAAAACTTTTATGTAGTTTTAATGCAGGTAATCTCATGAAGGCTGTCTGTAGAAAGACTGAAGGTTGAGTGTGAATGTACAGCAGTCGAGTTGTGACACTGAACGATCTGCTGAAGTTTAGATTAGATTGAAGCTGCAAGTAATGATTATTTCCATTATAGATTGATATTTCTGTATGTTTTTACAATTAACTGATTAGTCGATTAACAGAAAATGAATCTGCAACTATTTTATTGCCAATTAATCGTTTGTAATTTCATACACAAGTGAAAAAAGTACCTACTCTTTGGCTTTAGGAAATAGATCGTCATTTTACATAATTTGACATTTTATAGACCCATTAATCTACGACATGAATCGGTGAATAATTGATAATTAAATGAATCATTAGTTGCCGCAATAGTTTGACCTGTACCGTGTACGAGGGCTGTGCAATTAATCAAATTTCAATTCAAACGGCAACTTCTGGGTCTGAGAAGTGAATCCAATGTGGAAGTGCCTTAAACCTGCATTCTTTCTAATAGCCAGCAGGGGGCGACTCCTTTGGTTGCAAAAAGAAGTCAGATTGTATAGAAGTCTATGAGAAAATGACCCTACTTCTCATTTGATTTATTACCTCAGTAAACATTGTAAACATGAGTTTATGGTCTCAATCACTAGTTTCAAGTCTTCAACATAGCATGATGTTCCCATTTAGAGTCAAATAGACCATAAAGCAGGTTATGCTTTAGAGCATGGCTACCTTGTTATTGACAGGTTGCTACCATGGCATTGACCGGTCCGGGAGTTGTCAATGTTTTTGAACTTTAACCCTTTCACAGTGTGTTTTCAGTTTATGAAAGTTAATTATAACATTTTTGGTCTCCTGAAAATGTCTTATTCAGCGTTTAGTTGTACTTAGCTCCTCTGACCTCTCGTGTCACTTCTGGTTGCAAAAAACCAAGATGGCAACCGCCAAAATGCAGAACTCGTAGCTTCAAAACAGCAGTCCACAAACCAACGAGTGACGTCACGGTGACTACGTCCACTTCTTTTATATAGTCTTGCAACCCACCTGACCCCTCTTGAAACACAGACCTCATCTCATTTCCCATGCTTTTGGGTGTGACTTATTTTGCCGTCTCGCCACCGTTCATCTCTGTATAACCGATGTGTTTCTGATTTAAAATGTTTACAAATTGAGCACAATGTTCTTCATAGATCTAGCCTTCTTAATTTTTCTCTCAAGGTGCACCAGATTGATGCATTTAACTTTAAAATATACAAAATGTTCTTTCTAAATGCATGATGTTTCCAAAGTCAACGAGTAATCACATTAAATAATCTCAATATTGACCAAAATAATCGTGATTATGATTCTCGCCATAATTGAGCAGCCCTTCCGTGTACAGTTTACACTGAAAATATTATGATATTTGATTAGATGTTTGAGGACTGATTATGTTATGTGCCCTAGTTTAGTGAAATCCAGCAGAAATGCACCACACTGAACGCATACCGTCCTGGAGCGAAGGGTGCAAAGTGTTGTTGTTGGAAAGGTAGTTCCCATTCCTGAGGCCGCTGACTGCTGATCTATGCAGAACAGAGGGTGATGCTAAGCAATGGGGGTTAAGAGTTTTTGGCAGAGTGAGACTGAGGGATTGAATATCTGATAGATTTTTTTTAGGTTTCTCTTTTGATAATCCGTTGCACAGCAATTGTCTGGCTTGTCACATCTTGGCTAAAGCAATTAGGTTGACTGCACGAGGGAGGGGTTGGGGGGGGGCTGCTGCTTAGTTACTATAGAAGTAATTCTGAGTTATGATCGTGTCTCATTGTTGCTTATTGGAGTTTTTGGAAATGAGAATTTTTATGGTCCTGGAACGTGAAATGAAGCAGGAAATTAAAAACCTAAGATAAGCCATTTTTTTTCTGTCCTCTTCACACAGTAATGCCCCATCATACCCCATCCCTGCTCTGCACACGCTCACAAGGTGACAGGTATTCACATATTTAATTTATTTAAGTGTTCAGAGAAAATATGCTATTTTTTTTTTTTTCCAGAGTTATCACACGTCTTTTGAAAACGGAATGGGCTCTCCGCCGTAATGTGACATGCGTATACCTTCAGTGAGGGACGCTCTCTCGCTCCCCCCAGGGACCCTAACTGCCTCTCATTTCCAAACTCTCCAAAAATAGCAGAGCCGTTTGACCTTGTTCCTTGGAAAGTTGACCAAGTCCCACCACAACTCCCTGCCACTGTACACACTCTGAATGGACCGCATGGAGTTAAACTCTGCAAACTCTAGTTTTAGGTGAAAGGTTCATTGATGGTTTATGAAACTGAGATTGGATTCCCAACTCTCCTTCTCCCTCAGGCTCTTTATCCGATTTCTTATGCATGCACCCTGCGCTCTGCAGATAGGAATTGTGGCTCATTTTCCGCAAACAACACTCTGCATACCCCAGTGCTTAAATCTGGAATGTGTTAAATTTAGAATATGCAGCGCTTTTTCTTTTAAGATTTAACTCTGAATCCCCGCGTGTGTATGTGTGTGTGAAGTGTTTTACCTGTGTGCAAGCAGTGGGTGGATTTTGGCTGTTTATAATCTATACTTTAGCTCTCACGCTATTATTTGTGTATATTTTAGTGGCCACCATATGTGCAGTGAATATTTGGCTCGGACACGGTGTAAGATAAGTCTGCTCGCCTACACTTAGCTTGGTCATTTTCCTCCATTTCTCAGAACTCTGGGCTCGTTTCCATCGAATCGAGGCTATTTTTAAAACGCTCTTTGGGGGGGAGAGCGCGGGGGTTTATCGGGGGGTCTCAGTTAGTGTCATATGAATCCAAACTGGGCAGTGGTCCAGGGTGAGTAAAACACTCCTCCCCCTCCCCTACAGTGCCCTGAACTAGAGCGTGTGTGCGTGTGTGTCAGTTTATTAACCATGTGTTGACTCACCCCTGCAGCTGTGTCTCAGTGAGTGAGTGGGAGAGAGGGTGCATGCTTGTGGTCAGGAAAAAAATTGATTGATTCTTCACGGGTGCATCATGAGTCTCTCTTGAACGTTGCAGCTCTGATGCAAAGAAGTCTTAATCTGAAGTTTTTTATAAATAACTAAAAATAAATGTGTACACAGTACAAACTGCTGAACTGAAATTAGGGATGTGACGATGAGGACATTTTCACAACAGTTAATAAACTTGTGACAACACCGGACATTTTACAAGAAAATGTGTGTGAAATCTGACTCCTTTTACTCAGAGCTGAGACTCCATACGGAGCAGACGCTTTCACTTTCAGTTGGTAGCGTACGTCGTCCGACTATGTATTTATAACACGGTGCTGATACGGGAAAATTAACGAAATTGGTTTTATTTCTATTAAAGAAGCAAAACGACGGTGGGGGCGGTGGGCAAGTACTGTAATTGGTGTATGCCTCAACACAGTGTAACACTGGCAACGCCAACTACCGAGGCATGATATTATTAAAATATATATAAATAAATTATTTATCAATTAATTTACGTTGTTTTTTTTTTATTAATCAGCTTCAAAATCTGTGTGAATAACATTCATCACAATATCTGAGGCCAAGGTCACATCTTCAAATTTCTTGCCTTGCCCAAATTACCAAAATGTTAAGATATTTCTATTTCTGTGTAAGTACATTGAGAGAGATGCATAAAACCGTAGTCAAATTCCTTGTATGTATGTACTTGGCAAATAAATCTGGTTGTGATATTTAATTACAATGATACAATTCTGAGAAAAGCATAAAATCCTCACATTTGAGATGCTGAAACCTGAATAAGTGGAACTGGAATATTAGCTAAATGACTTATTCTGTGTCTCATGAGTAAACTATTAATACCCTTATCGTTCCAGCACTAAAGCTGACGCCTGTAAAACACCTCGAGGACATAGCAGGCAATATGAATATTGTTTTCATGCATCTGTTGTTTAAAAAAAAAAAAAAAAAAAAAAGGTTTAGAAATGAATCTAACCTTTCTCATGATGGATATTGATAGATCTGTTATTGGGAATCGGGCAGATGCAAATGAAACATTTCTAGCACCCTGAATCAAATTGAAAGCTGCAGATTCTGAACCCATGTGTATGTATGAGTGTACACAGGCCTGTCTTTATGTTGTGACATACGGTACATTTCTACATCTGATCGGCAATATTGGCAGTTTTTGTCGCATGTTATCGTATTTCAAATATCTGCTGTAGATGAAAAGGATCAAGCTGTTTGTCTGAAAAATTGGATCAGAGTCAAACTGTGCTCCTCCAGACATGAGCACAATCTCCGAGTTATCGCTGGTGATGATTTTAGCCATAATTGTGCTGGCCTGTGTGTGTGTGTGTGCGATGTGGATGACTGCTTCGGGGCTGGAAAACATGTTCATTAATTTACTCCGAGGCTGTAAACTTACTTCCACCAAGAGAGAGAGACACAAACACAACAAAACACCTCCCACTCAGTCACACGAGCCACTTCCCCGGTCCCTCGAATGAATCCTTGTCGGCTGTTTGATCTCTCTTCATTGCTTTCCTGCCTCCACCATCTCTCCCCGAGGGGCAGTTTCTGGTGACTGACGGCACGAAAACCAACTCGGGGTAAACAAAGCACCCACCGCCAAACCACGCTATTACTTTAATGTCACAACTCAGTGACAGGTGGCTGGGTGAAAGGAATGAGGGGGCAACACACTCACATTTTCACTCTTAGGCTCTTAGGTCTGAGCCTGACAGTAGCCCTTCAGCAAAACACAGTGCACACTGGTATGGGCCTGCTGCTACAGGTACTAGGAGGAGGAAATGTCAGCCAATTTAAAGGCTCTCAAACTCAAATACACTGCAGCACAGCTGTTTATACTCCTTCGAGGGAGGATTTTACAACTTTGCATAGTTTTCGTGACAGCAGTAATTTTTTCCGACGTCTTGATGCTTGTAAGTTAAACAGTAAAATAAGCAAAACCCTACAAGCTACAAAGAATATGGACGCTTGCACGTATTCGCTTGACCAATTTGGCAGTTGCACACAAGCATTTGCTAAACAGCCACTAATCCTCCATCGCCATTCCATTCATCAAAATTTAACTATGCCCATTACTTTTTTGGTTGGTCGCCACCTTCCCGCTCCGTGGACAATGTCTGCTCCTTACTACTATGTTAAGGCCCTGACCCACCAAGCCGACGGTAGGCCGTAATTTTTGCAGTGTGTCCCACACCGTCGGCTTTAGTCTACCCGTGTTGGAGGTTTTTTGGCCGATTCAGCATGTTGAATTGAAGTGAGGAAACTAAGCCAACAAGTAAAGTCAAGAGGGCACACAAAGAAGGCTCTTCTCATTTTTCATCTTCATCACATCTGATCATTCCAATACACGGATATTTTCACAACGGCATGGCCATCTGGAATGAAGCTAAGTGGTGAGTGGGAGTGGTGTGAAAATGGTCGGCAAATGCCGCTTTGTTTCATGCTTGTATATCCTCCGTCTTCCTTTTTGAATGATGAATGCAGACTACCGCTATCTGCTGGTGTGGAGAGTTATTTCATCTCACGCAGAACGTACATGCTAACCGGCTGTCGGCTGTAGTCTTTGCGATGTGTTCGGGTGCAACTTGTCGGCCAAAACAAAGGCGACGTGAGGTGATGCAACAGGCGATTTTAGTGATGTTCTATTTTTGGGGCTGTGTGTGTATGTTTTTATCACTGATTTTATGTGCTGTAAAGTGACCTTGAGTGCCATGAAAGGCACCATTAAATAAAATATTAACAAATATAAAGACAATATTCCTACTAAGCTGTTTACATGGCTAATAAAAATGAATATTCCCGTTTACATGCAACCGTGCATACTCCAATTAACGTTGCCGGTTGCGGAATTGTTGGACCTTGAACACAGCCTCCCTCTTTCATTCCTTTAACCACCTTCTTGAAAAAGTCAGCGTTGTGATATTTGCACATATCCAAAAACCTGCTGATATCCAAGTCTTTCATAATGTTTAAGAGTAGGTGTGCTTCTCCTTCTTTTCTTTTGGGCATGCATCTCTGCAAACTGTTGGTTAGTTGGTTTGTGTACAATGCACAGAGCTGGATGTAAACATACCAGAAGCCGTGTGTCATTAACTGATGTAAAAACCATCATATTAGAACACTTTATGATTGTGTCTTATCAGTAGTGTTATATATGGCTCTGTCTCTTGCAGCCATCACCATAAAGTCTTAACAACCTGCACATTATCGTCGCTGAATGATGAAATCCTGACGGTCCTTGAACAATTTCCAAAGCCGCACTTCCAGAATACATTTATGAGGAAAAGTTGTGTGCAATGGATGTGGAATTACATTTGATCAAATCTCTTGTGCAAGTTTCATTGACCGTCGAATGGAAAATCATGAGTCATTTAACAAGCGCCAGCACCCCCGCCATGATCTGGCGCACTTCCCGCAGCGCGCTCCGCTCCGGTGTTTTGCCGCACGTCACTCGAGGGCCGCTCTGATGTGAAAATTAAATGCGTAACAAAAAAGAGAGCGACTGACTGCTCCGTGCCCAACATGTGCGGGAGACACAGGTCAGTTACCGCGGCGAGGCGCTCCATTCACCAGGAAGATCTTTTTAATTAGGCTATGTTCTTTTAATTAACCAGCCAGCATAATGTCTGTGTCCATTTGTCACCCCGGCTTTGCTCAGGCGGAGCTGGGTGAATATACCCTCCTTTGTCTCCTCGCGGTTCCAGAGGTCCCTGCTTCCTATTATATTTCCTCATTCACCGAAATGTATTTTTTCTTCTCCTCTTTTAGATTAGCATGATAATACCCCATGGAGGGGAGGGAAAGTGGTGAAGAGCTATTGCGAGACTGCTCATCAGATTCACTGTGTGCAAGGCCGTGGTTATTATCATACTGAATGCACCATCAGTTAAACTAACAGCCTGAATTCCGACATTTATCTCCAATATCATATACCGACTGTCAATTGCATGGGGAGCACAATGGCAAATTATGGGTTATGTCTTGCTCCTTGGAGTCTGGATCTTTCCCCTGAGTAATTACACTATGCTAATTCTGCCCCCACATGCACTTCCCATGACAGAAACAAGGCTTCCCAACTGTTCGGATGTCACACAGTCGGGTGAAGTGATACATGGGTGAATAAATGTGTTGTTTGCGTCGTAGCAGGCACCCACGAAACTCGAGCGCATCCTCTTGTTTTTTCTCCCTTCAGCTCTGGGGGCATTGAGGCGGGGGGAAGGCTCAGCTGGAGCTTGTAGCTGTGTTTCCAGAGACGGGGTCGGATGCAGGTCAGGCCACCTTGAACTCCTCAGCTGGATTTATTGTGTCGAAGGTGGACAGGGTCAGGTCGCGCTCCTTCGCCCCCTCCCCCTCCTCTTCCCCAACACGAGGACTTTGTTAGCGTCGGACATGGAGCAGACACTGGCAGCACAGACAAATCCCTGTCACGCTCTCTGAGGAGAACCCTGCTGGGGTCAGAGGTCGTGTGTTAAGGGGGGGGCGTGCCTGAAGCATGACCTGAATACTGATTGATTTTCTTGAGTGGGTGTCAAGGGAGAGGAGGAGGGGGCCCTGTCTGGCGATAGTAGGGAGGGGTCAAGTCACTTACCCCTACCCCATGTGGCGATGTGGAGTGAGGGAATGTGATACAAAGGAAAGGGAAAGACACTCCGAGTCACAACACGCCTGACTCCTCCGCTCCACGGTGTACCTCGGCGGGTGTGTGTTTCCACTTTCCCTGAAACAAGACACTGGACCACATGTTTTCCTTTTAATAGACAGCTGAGTGGAGAAAGGGCAGGAGTGTGGTCTGTTTGCCAGATGATCACTGAACACAGAAGAGGCCGCACTCCCCAGTTCCTCTGCTAGATTTATTAGTTGTTGTTCAAGCATGCACAGCCGTGGTGGCCATTGATATCAATCATCCAATTAGTGCAGTTCAAAGTGTTATACAGGTTGTTTTACACTGCCCCTCTGTGTCCTGCGTTTAACAATAAACAAGTATTTAATTAGTTTTAAAACTGTCATCTTTGCCATTTAAGCAACAATGTACCCTAATAATAGCCTAACAATAAAGCTTATTTATTCAGCACTAAAATCAGGATAAATTAACTAATTTGCAAAAAAAAATGGCAATAATACCGCATATTGTGCTGTTGAGCCAATCATTATCACCGCAGGGGGAATTCTTTCACTGCGACAGCCCTAGTGACTTACAAACTAAAGGGAAATGCCATTATCATAAAAGCAGGTCTTAATTGTGAGGTTTTGGCCATAATTTCCATCTGTAGTAACGTTGCACTAACCAAGTTAATTGCTAAGATTTGGTAAGTGCTAAAAAGTAGGGGTGGGATGGGTGGAAATTGATTCACCTATGTATGGCATTTTTTTTTTTTTTTTTTCCATATCCGTCACCAAAATAAACCGCAGCGAGCCGAAATGAGAAAGTAGAAAACAGCTGAGGATACAACCTGCACCCTCCCATTTTAAATCCAACGTGGTAAACACTACACATCCAGTAAAGTATGGAAACACTTTGGGTTTCACACATTGCCAGGAAAAGCAGAGCTAGACATCACGGCTAAAGCTGCATGCTAACTCTGTCATGGACAGGAAACGTTATCGTATTACGGTAACGTGCGGTCAAGCCGGCCGTCACTCTCATCTCCGTGGTCAAATCAGCTGACGCTACAACTGTAGAGCACACATACACTGACACTGATGTTAAATGCATTCAAACGGCCCCGATAGAGCTGACCACGGATGCATAAAGAGAACGACGGAGCGGTCAGACTTGGTGAAGTTAGCGGAAGTATAGACATGCGACTAGGTTTTCAAAATGAAGTGTTAACAAATGGGACTGTATATACAAAATACATATATGGAAATAAGATTGATTGGATTATATTCACCAGAAATGTAAAACATTACATGTCCCTTATAAATAAATAAAAAGAAAATACCAATAATTTCTGAGGGAAATGTCTTTATTCTATGATTTTTAGGTTGTGGGAAAAAAAATGAAATAAATAATTCCTGACAATGACTGATATATTTTACTTCAGGACATCTCTGACTACATGTGTGCTGACAATTAAAAAGTTTTTACTGTATCAATTTAGATGTTTTCCAAAATAATTGTCCCCTTGAAGTGTATAATTCAAATTTTCCCATGGTCTAATGTTAAAGTTAACCAAAATCGCAATAAATCATATCAAATCACAATACTTGTAAAGTGGTTTAGATAATCTGGCTAACCTGTTTGTTTCCAACCTTTTTGATCGTCTCACTGCTTGTGTTTCTTTCCCCGTCTGACTTTACAGCAATGTCGCCATGTTCCCTAGATCTCAGCAATTACTGATTACTAGATGTGATTATAAATGATCACATTGAAATAAAATAGCCTATAGTAAAAAACAATAAAATAGATAAAAGACAATTTGCAGTTTTTATCCTTGACAGTAATATTTATTGCCATTTATTTCTGCCCATAAAACTGTATGCAGCATCGAACTCGTCATCTTCTCTCAGGGTAATTGTTTCACTTTTAGCCGGGAAGCCACTAAATTATAAAAGATGGTGTTTTCTCAATAGTGCTCAGAGGTGTGACTTTTTTTTCAGAGCTGCTGACATATCCTGATATTTGTGCAGCGATCTAAGCCCCACACGGTTCTAATTTTGACAAGTAGAGGACAACTGCAATTATGAATAAAAAGTTTGTCTGCAACGGCAGGATGCCATTTAAATGTCTCCCATCTCCTCAAGTAAAATAGAAAAAGGTCACAAATAAGACTGAGCTCATGATCACCCTCAAACCTGAATTATCCCCATCAGGGTGGCGGTGATATTTGAAGCCGACTTGTTTCTGCTGGAAGAAGTACTAAACTTTAGTGGCGTCATTGTGTCCTTTCATTAAGTCCCTCGGTGACATTTACAAGTCTGATATTACATGGAACTCAGACGGACTTGCAATGAATTCATAAAATAGCCAAAACTGTATGTGTTCTGTTGATCAAGTTGTTGATCTCAGCCTTCGAGCTTTAAAAGCTTACTTTCCAGTGCTTAATCTATTTTGGACTGTGCCCCCCTGCAGCACTTGCAATATATTCTCTTCTCAAGCCAAAAAAGAAGCCTGAGACCTGTTTGGTTGTCTTGGTTACAGGTCGATAAAAGTTATGGATGTCCATTAAAGTGCAAGAAAAACTACTCATTTAGAAGACATAGGCTAAATTGTATTAAGTTATTAAAATTCTTTCAATTTCCACATCTCAAGCAACCAGTAGAAAAGTGACCCATATCCACAAGGTTATAATCCCATGGCCACAGAATGAATAGTTTAATTAGGGCTTGCTACGAAAGAAAAATAAGAAGAAACATAGCAAGACAGAAGTTTTTTGTAAAGTGGCTGACCAATATAACGTAATGGAGAAGCTTCTAACGCTGATCCTCGGAGCAGATCAGGCACCCTGGAGTTTTGATCTGGGATAATGAGCGACTAAATCTTCCTACAGTGGGCTCAGTTGATTAATCAGACTGCTGCCAGGGTAGTATTAACAGGGTGGAGAAGTGTGTGTGAGATTTTTTGAAGATATCTTTCCCTCTAGCCCTCTATTTGCCATGCAAACCCCACCCAGCTGGTACTTTTTAGTATCTTCAAATAAACAGTTATTAACAAGTGCTGCTCGACGCAGGGCTAATCATTCCTCCCCTGCATTCCTCTCAACACATGTTGTGTACTCTTGCATTGTTAATGGGAGCTGACATAACCAGCGAGGTTGTGGTATCATCTCCTATCCAACCGCCTTGTATCCATTTACCGAATCAATAAATAGAAGAGTCATTCCACAAGTGTCAGGTTTGAAGAGTCGACGCATCCATAAACGATTCTGTAGATTAGGTAGGCTAAGAGCTCCAAGTAGCCCGAGCAAGCAAACCAGTGAAAAACACATCCAGTCCAACAGTTCAGAGACCAAGCATTGATTTGATTTCTCTCTCAGTTGTGGTATTGGAATTGATCACATTGAAGGGAAGTGTTTATGCATTTCGTCAGGAGTTGAGTCCGAGCACGGGCTGGACCGGCGTATTTAGGTCAGGGAACCAATTCAGCTTTTTCTTTCTCTTTGCTCAGGACAGATTAATCCAACACTGTAAAATGTAAATCTCCCTCCCTATTTTTTCCCCTTTTTGTGCAAAATTCTGTATTATATTAATCGTTTTGCACTCGTCACTGTCACTTTTTACCCAGCCGTCCAATCATAATGGAGGAGGGGCGGGACAAATACCACAAAGACCAACCGTCACATCCAACATGTTGGTTACAAGTGCTGAACAACAATTTAGGAAAAATTAATACACATAGACCGGCGGGTCTGCCCTTCTCCCTTCATGCTTCAGCCTTCTCTTCATCTTACCTTGTGCCGACATTTTTACTTCAGCGGATATTTCACATAGCAACCATTACCTAATAATATACCTAATAATAGCCTAACAATAAAGCTTATTTATATAGCACTACAATCAGGTTAAATTAAGTAAATTGCAAAAAAAAAAATAGCAATAATATTGCATATTGCGCTGTTGAGCCAATCATTGTTACCGCAGGGGAAATTCCTTCACCATGACAGCCCTACGTTGTATAAAAGAGAGCAGATGGATACAACAACAATGCATTGAATTTCAGTGAAAAAGAGCCTTATGTTAAGTCCTATTCCGATGCAAAGATTTGTACATTAGGAATGTGGTACAACATGGAAGTGAAAGCAGCGCTCTGTTTATTTAAATGTGAGAGTGCAATACAAATATTTTGTACCTAAGATCAATGAATGCTGCTAAATTCCATTTGGAGGATGATGGAAGACACGTTGGACTGATTCTAGCAGATGCCGGCTGATCCACGTCACTGAAACCCTTTTTTGCACTTTGCTAAATGAATCAAGATGCATTTAGGGGTAATTTGTAGTCTGGGAACTTTAAGTGGCTCAGAGATAGTCTGGAACCTTTTGTTGAGCCGGCACTGGAATTTGTTTTCCTCCAGGCCTTATCTGCCTTTCTGATGTTGTGTGTTTTTCCCAGGCAGTACTGTAAGTTCACAGCTGATGACAGGAATGAGTCCTAAAACCCAGAAATGAGTTAGCATTTTAGCACTTCCGGTTCCCTTGTCTCAAATCAAATGGAATCAGTTGAATGGGTTTTTGGCTAGATACCTAAAATAAGATCTGTGGTTAACACAAGTTTAAAAGATTTTAACATTTAGTCAGTAAATATCCCGCTCATGAATTTTGAAGCCTTTATGTGTCTTTAAAGGTTGCTTACAAGTGTCTAAATTAGACTACTAAACATCATCACGCTGACTCGTCGGCCTTTACAGCCTCGTTGTGTATACTCGCACTCAAGCAACCGTGGTGTAGTTCGTTAGCTTTGGAACGTTAGCGTTTTACTTCTGGCGATTGCATTCACACTTCAAAAATCATATGTTCATTTGTGGAGATTATCTTGCTGAACAAAAGGTGCAAGTATCATAAACGTCTGTTTGCCGCAGAGCTTATTTTCTGCAACAATCCAAAATCCAATGGAAAAATCCCATTGGCTTTTTGTCGAGGGAACCAAGGCGATGCTAACTCCCGGATTGGCCTACAAAAATCACCACTCTAGGTTGAGCACAGACCCTTGATGATCAATGTTTCACTCTATAGGCTGCCACGGAAACAAGAGAATAATGACCGCATGCCCAATAGTATCACTCTACCCAGGATAGGATATTGATGCACAACACAGCAGCCGTCCTCTCCATCCAGGGCTTGCTGTCCTTTTAGTCAAAACAAAGGGAACTTGAGAGCATAGAGGAGAAAAATAAGCTGGCGAGCTGGCTTTGCCTTAACCTTAACTGAACCATGATCAGCATGTGGCTGCCAGCTGGTGAGCTCGCTAATCGAGAGGATGCTGCCTCTGCAAGTCTTTCTGGGCTCTGCTACTTGAAATGTGCTGGGCTTGAGGTCAAAATTTCCATCATCACCATTTGTCAGAATTAGTCTTTGTGCAGGTCAGGATCCAACTAGGTCATTCACATCTCCAAAAGACTTCAATAGGAGATTATGGCCAGCTATCTTCAGTATGAAGTATGGATAAGCAAACTGCACAGAAAGTTGCCAACTCAAAGATTTTCCAGAACAACGGCCAAGTTAATGCATTTGTAAAATGACAGTACACACGCTTATTGTGATGTCTTTCACAATTTGAATTTGCCGCACATGATTGAACCTGTGATTGCTTTTTTTTTTTATCTTTAATGTCTGTTTGAAAAACCAATCAGCAGTGACTGTATGGAGCAGGAAATTAAATTCATTTGCTATACATGTTCAGGAGCCAGCTTCTTCAAAAGCAGAGAAAATTGCTTATCAAACCCAGTGAGGTTGTCACTTATCCAAAAAAATCATACATATCAGCTTGCAGATGAAATGGTTTTTGTAATATCATACGAAGTTTAGTTTAGGTTTGTGCTTTGGCAAGGTGAAGACGTTTTCCTGGGAGCAGATTGCCAGAGCAGATTGTGAGCTGAGATGCCATCATCAGATTTGGCTGGTTTGAGCTCTTGGATTTGTCAAAAGATTTTCTTCACTTATTGCTAAAGCAACCTGTTGTCATGCAAACATCACCAACCAATGTCTCCTCCCCGGAGTTCAAAGCAAAACAGTTTTATGTTACATTTTGGTTTTCCTGATGAAAGTGAATGGTATAAATCCATTATTGATAGTCTTTTTTTTTTCACAGCTTTTACTTTAAGAGTAAAAAGATGCATCATGATTGCTCTGTCTGCTCGCACCGCTGTAAGCTGTCCTGCATTTATGTCACAGACAGACACAGATGTAATAGTGATTTATTTCTCCTCCACAGATACACTGACAGCTGCTGCACCAACCTGCTATACTTACCTGCTTGGTGGATCACTGTTTGAAAGCTAAGGTACAGTACAAACGCTGTTTCTTTCTGAAGTGGATCCTGTGTAATTAAAAGTTGAAGAAGATTTGGTTTTGGGAGACTGGGAGTCTCTGTTCACTGATCTTTCAAATGCAGTATTTAGATCGTCACATTACATCCAATTCACAGTAAGGTCTACTTTCAAGAGACGTCCACCGAGACCACTTAATTAATGGGTGCTTTGTGGAAATAGTGCTACTGAAGCAGCTTTTTAAATTGGATATCGTCTACTCAATTACTTATCTATTCATTTTAATCAAATGTCAGGAATTAGCTTTTCAACATTTGGCACACTTTTATGAAGAGTTTTTCTCCAACCAAGGACAAACTGCAACAAGTTCAAGATCAGCTACGACATGGTTTTGCTCTGTCCTCCTTACGTTGTTATACTGTACCACAATGGGAGCATTTCAGAAGAAGGAGAGTTTTGCCTGCCCTACTTGCCGATTTCGTTGATTTGTTCATTTTTCCTGGATATTTGTGCTTCTACCAGTAGGCTATATAGTTAGAGGAGTTCTTTTTTCCCCTGTTTTAATTGTGTTTTATTGTTGTTATTTCCTACTTTTTTGTGCTGTAGCGTACCGTTAAAAGTCCAGCTATGAACGACATAAATCAAAGATTTGTGGCTGTAGTAATGTGACACCATCGGGAGTCTGCAAAGGCCATTTATTTGAAAAATTGACTGGATGCTCTAGCCGTTCCACTTCCCACCCGGTGCTATCTAAACGCCACCACGGCTCCGTCAAATTTAGACCAGGCGCCGTTTCTGAAACGCGCTAAGTCGCGTCTGGTGGAATCACATGCGTTGTCTAGAGTAGCTGCAATATCTCCGGCACGTTCGGAACGTGGCACAGACGGAATCGAGGCATTGTGGTAGAAGCATCGTGCTCACTGTTCATTATGCAATGTTGTGTTGAGTTTTTTTACTAGGTGCAATGGCTCCTACATGAACGAACGCACTATTTCCTGCCGGTTGAATCAGTTGTGGTTGTTTCACATGAAAGATTTCTTTATTTGTGTTTCTGTCTGATCTCTTTTCACTGGTTTGAAGTCAGCGAGGCCCTGACGCTGTTGACAGTTGATGACTCTGAGGCTTGTGGGGTTATCCGCTTACATTGCCATGGTTACTGTCAATCAAATTTTATCAATCCAGAGGGATTAGTTGACTTTTGTTAAACTCCTATTAAATAATACCTAAAGATGTGTTTTCTGAACTTTAACTTGACTTGTTGCTCATTAAGTCAGGTTTATTATTTTTCTGATTTGAAACCATGTCTTCAGGAGCTTTAAGTGTAACTTAAACCATTTATTATGGTCTCAGATAGATCTACGATGTATTTTAGTATATTTGAGCTCCTAGTTGTTTGTAGCTTTGCTCTGTTGTAGTTCATGGTTGGGTATTTTGGCTGTCCGTTTCTCTGCATTGTAATTCCACTACTACATCCGTCTACTCTGTACTTGCTATCTGTTGCATGTGTGTCTGTCCTGTTTTTCTTCATCGAAATCCGTGGTCTAAGGATATAGGGTGCCATATGCTGCACAGATTGTAAAGTTGTAAAGATTGTAGATTGTAAAGATGTTTAAACTTGTGATTTTGGGCTACGTAAATAAACTTGACTACTTAGAATATCGAGTGATCTGTGAGTACAATAATGACGCGTACACACCAGTCTGAGGTCTTGCAGCTCTGTTGTGAAGTTGTCCGGTAGACGGAGGGGAACCAACTGCAGAAATGCACCAGAAACCTGTAGAAGAAGCTACTGTGTGTGTCTGACCGGGCATTTCCCCAGTGAGCTTGAATGTGGACAGTAGAGGACAGGGCCAAGGAGCGCCGATGACAGGACCCCTCATGGGATGGCTGGAAACAGATGGCTGGCCAGATGCAGGCCTGCTGTGACCTTGAAAGCATCTGAAGGTAAAACCAGCAAAAATGTCTGAAAAACAAGTGAGGATAGACGATACAGCGAGAGTGGCAGTCCTGTGCTCCATTTTTAGACTTGTTGCCCGTAGATGTTACTGTGTTGGCTGGGAAGATCACCGCAGTGCTGCTGTCATGTGACCCTGATGCGAGGTTGAGCTCATTACAGTCATCAACCCAATGTTTATTGGAGACTTCACTTTTAATTGCTGGGGAAAGTCACGGGAGTGGATATGGTGTGGGATATGAAAACAAAACAATAATCATTGTTTAGTTATCTTCCATCCTTTGTTCAAGGGATTCTGAAAAAAAAAACACTTTTCTGTTGTCCTGTTTACTTGCTTGTTGAGCAAGTAAACTGGCAAAACGCGGGGATACGTCCCCTCACAGCCCTATTAGTGTGTGTGATCACGCATAGTTAATTTTCTTTGGTGTGTATCTCATCAGAGAAGAAGTTAACCTTTTCTGGCATGTTCTAATTTGGTTTGTTTTGGTTCACACAGTTCAATTGCAAATAACCCAACGGTTTGTAAACAAGAGATTCACGGACACACAAAGCTTTTATTAATTGGAAAAAGTTCCGGCTGGTGTTGCAGAGAGGTCAAATTATTCAGGTTCAGGACTGTGCAACTTTGCCTAAGTGTGATGGCTAATTACAGATATGGAAATAAGATTGATGGATTATATTCACCAGAAGTATAAACCATTACATGTCCCTTTTATAAATTAAAAAGAATATACAAATTTGTGTGGGAAATGTCTTTAGTCTTTGATTTTTTTTTGGCTGTTGGAAAAAATTGAATAAATAATTCCTGACAATGACTGATATATTTGACTTCAGGACATCTCCGACTACATACATGCTGAAAATCAACTACTACTACTTACTGTATCAGAGATTTTTCAAAGTAAAAGTCCCTAGAAGTGTATGATTCAACTTATTCCCATGGTCTAGTGTAAAAAAAAGTTAACAAAAATTTCAATAAATCATAATATCGAATCACAATACTTTAGAATCGCAATACATATCGAATCGGCACCCAAGTATCTGAAAGTTTCGAATCGCAAGGTAGGTGTATCGTCCCAGCCTTATTATCTAAGATCTTTTCCAAAGTTTATTTCTATTAATTATTCTGATAATTGTTTTCAAGGCTAATCAGTTAATTTGTAACAGTGTATAACAGGTCGGAAAATGGTGAAAAATGGCCATGAGGATCTACAAAAGCCCAAACTCATTCTGAGTAGCTGCAACCTCTGAATTTCTTTAATTTTTTGCAAATTAAATTACTTAAATGATAATTAGTTACTAAAATTGTTGCCTAATATTCACGGGAGAAGAGCTGTCAGACCTAATCTCATGTTAAAGTGGCAGGCCTCCACAGGTTGTAAATTCCTATAGGAAATATCCAGATTAAATGTTCCATAAGGAGTTGCTCGTGACTACACTCGGCCAGACTGGGTTCTCTGGTGAACTAGTGATTGGTGAAGTTTACGCCGTCACTGTCTGAACGGTAGTGATCTTCTTCCTCGTGATCAGGCAGCAGACTGTGAAGCAAACGCCACCAGCAGCCTGATGTTGTACGGGTCTCTGGGGCTTTGAGCGCAGCAAAGGGAGAGCCATGATCAGAGCTGGGAACTGGATGGGGAAGTGGGGGTGTTGTCGGTGGGAAAGGGAGGGGGTGGTGGGGCTGTGAGAAATAAGAGGAGATGGAGGAGGGTAGAGGTGTCAGGCGTATAATTGGGGTGAGGAGATCTCTGGGGTGGATAGAGGGAAGCTTTATTAAGACCGCTCAAGTCTGATGTGCTTGCACGGCCGCCTAGCTCTTCCTCGCACACCCACGCCTATGGGCCAATCTCCCATTTCCACAAGAGACTCTGTAACAACAAAGGGATGAAGGGCAAAGTCCTCAAGCTCCTTCAGTCACAGATAAGGAAGAAGACCCCATTACTTGAAAAGCACTGATGGGGAGGCAAGCAGCGTATTCATATGCCTCCTTTTTTTTATTTTTTAAATCGAGGCCGATTGTTTCTGCCTCCTCACCGGTTAGATAAGTTGCTACTTATTGATAGAGCTGGTGTATTTTATCCTGAGATGCAGTAGATAGTGTTGCACTTCAATAAGACACTCCAGCATTTCGCTCCACAGTCAACCCTGAATTCACTTTGTAAAAAGAAGATACTAAAAAAAGGCCTTTTCTTCTTGCCTGTTGGTTTAAAACGATACTGATTTTTTTCCATTGGCCACTCAATCCTGTTACACATTTAGACACGTTATATATTCATCTTTTATTATATTTTGGTTGAGAGTGATATGCATGTCCTTAAAAATGTAGAGCAGAGCATTTATAAAATATTTCCAGCCCAAAGTGTAGGCAAATATTGGAGCTCAGAACGGATAAAAGCGGAATAATCTCTCTTGTTTTGCCTCACAAGGGAAAACAAACTTTCCAGGGTGATTCCCCCGTGACTGATCGTATCAAGTCCGATGGTGAGATTAAGAGCTTAACTGCTTATTTCCCCCCACTCTGTGACCATTGAAATGTTACTTTGGATCAATAATCGAAACCTTCTGATGCACGCTTCCTTGACTTCCTGGAAATGTTTTGCCATCCCACGAAAGCAGATTTTGTGAGTGACACAACAAAGATTTAGAGTTGAAGCAGGGGGCGGTTATGGGGAGAATTAGTACCCCCCTTCAGTTCCTTGGCTGTAAATTGGTTTCTGCAGAACTCATGAAAACGGGGCTGGAGGTCTGTTCTCTGCTTCCTTAGTAGCTTGTTAATCCCCCACAGCTCTGGCCGGAGGGAGAGCTGCTTGCACATAGACGGCCCCTACTCCTCCTCCAGCCCTCTTCCGTCCTCTTTCCACTCCGTCCTGCAGGGCTTGGCTAATCCTCTGCCTGGTCATGGTGGGGAGATTGCAGGCTTTTTCAAAGCCCTTTGCTGGCTGGACATCAAAGTTGCAGGGATACAGAGACTTGAGGAGGTGGGGAGAAAATGAGGTCCAACCGCAAGCAAAGACTGCAAGGGGGTTCACCTCAGCTTTTTCTTGTGCCATTCCTGAGGTGACATCCAGAAATTAGAGGTCCTCCAGGGAAAGGCTCTATTGATTGGAAAGTCTCTGAAGATCAGTTGGTGGTGATGTATGCAGAGCTTTCGGGTGTAGCTGTGCATTTGTTTTGTTTCATGAAAACATAAACCAAGACACTATGCTCATGCAAAAGACAAAAATATAAAAGAAATACTATAAATTAAACACAAACAAGATGCTACACATAAAGCTGACTCGAGGATAAAAACACTAAAAGCTTACACATCTTCATAGCTTTTTGCTTCCTGTTTACGACGTTGAACGCTAAGAGATCTGCAAACATTTACTATTTGTTTTACAAACTGCTGCCAAAATCCACAGTGCAAAGAGAGGTCGATTACCCACAATGAGTCTGACAAATTCCTCCACTGTCAGGAAAGTTCATTCACTGAGAGAAAACTCCTTTTCTACCTCGTCTTTTGTCTGGGCCTGATCTTATCGAGGTCTCATCTACTGATCATTATTCAGCTGGATTCACAGGATGTCTGGATGCCGGAGATTTGGGCTCTGTCGTTAAACTTGTCTTTGTTGGAGATTCAGCGCTGATTAATCAATCCAGAGTTTTGGTCCAATTATTTATTATTTTTTTACCACAAATTTCTCTAATATAATGGAAGTGTGTTTGGATGGCTGATCTCTCGGATAACGCTGAGTAAGATTAGAGCGAGTTCATGCCAGATGAATAAAATTCTCTGATATAAAAATGTTCTAATATGTAGTTGGCTGTGCCAGCAGTTTGCTTCACGTCATGTTTAAAAGCACTAAGCAACTGTCCTAACTCTGGAAAGTGAAATAGGAACTTAATTAACATGTAAGGCTTTATTTTATGTATTATCATAATTTTTTTTGTAAAGACACAGACCTTGTGTTGTGAATTTCAGGTTCATCTGACGCTTGTCTTAATTTAATGTACTGAAATGATGCAACACTGGCTGTGACACACAGCTTACGGAGGCATAACGGTACTTTAAAATCCTCAGTTTCCCGATTGTAGCAATTTGCGTCAAAAATGGCACTTCTCTTCTGAACCATAAATCTGTCAAATCTGAACACACAGACAGAATGTACTTTTGTGTAAATCACACTGTCCATCACGAATAAACGTCCATAAATCTGTTTCAAAATCATAGAAAAAAAAACGCTCTTTATAACTCCAGAACAGAAGTTTTCGAAGGTTTCTTTCTTGCTTATTCAACATACTTTTGAAGGTTGGAACCTGAAGTTGCATAATTGGAAGTGTAGCTCCACAATGTAGACCATGATTATCATCCAAATAGGGCTGTGTATTGGCAAGAATACAAATTAAATAAATCTGAATCCTACTCACTGTACATACAGTACGAGTATATAGACACATTTTCCTATTCATACAGTACATAATCATCCAGTCCATGTATATCCATCCAGTATTTCTTTCTTTGCACTATTTGTATAGTTTACAACTTACAGAACCTTGACTTTTTACTTTATTTCTTGTTTTATTGGGTAACCTTATTTGTCCAGCTTTGTTGTCCTTGTCCCTAGCTGGTTTTTTTTGTATTTATTCTTTTTTTTTTAAATTTATTTCTGTGTAAGAACACTTAGAGAGAGGCATAAAATTACTTGTATGTACTGTATGTACTCGGCAAACAAATCTGATTCTGAGAATCTGGCGATACGATACGTATCATGATACAGGGGTTACGATTCAATATAGTGTGATATATTACAATACTGTAAGCATGGTGATATATTATGCAATTTTTAAAATTTAATTTTAGGAAAACTCTCAAAGTATGAAGAACACACCGCCATATGCATATAATCTGAGTAAAAAAAAAGTTTACTTTCTTTATGCAATCAGAACAGTGGGATCTACATTTGCAATTATCACAGTCCCTTTAACATCCAACATCATGGCGCTACTTTTTGTGCAATCTGAGCCATGAATCTTTGCATGTAAACTATTAATTAAATATCAATCGATTTAGTCTTTTTGACAATCAATACAGCATGAGAAAACATAATATTGCGATTCTGAAGTGTATCGATATTTTCTTACACCCCTGACCCCAAAAGTAAGACAAAGTAGAATCATAATAATAGGAGTTTCACTTTTTCACTGAAAAAAAGAGGGCACCTATAATGTGTTTTCTGAATTAAACATCCGTATTATATTGTTGCTAAGAGGCAGTTGAACCCTTTAGCCCAGTGCGTTTCTCTTTTCTATTTTTAAGTACCACTAACTATGTGCCTTAATTGCTTTCAAAAGGTTCACTCATCTAAGGCCTTGATTACAATGAAACATGATTGCAAATTTCTTGGAACTTGCCATCCCATTTATGCAACAGACACATCTGCATGTGCAACAAGGTAATTACTTTAAGTGGACTCCCGGGGTTTTGGGATTATACATTATTCCCCTTCTTGATGTTCAGAAAGTGCAACCGATCTATACAGAGACACTCAGTCAGACCTTAATGCACGCACGCACACACACACACACACACACACACACACACACACACACACACACACACACACACACAAGCACACATTCTGCCGTGTGAGCGTGAGATGTCAATAAGCCATCTAAAGCTTCACCCTGGGGTAACCCGTCGTAAAGGTTAGTTAGCTTTAGCTCAACAAGGAGGATTATGTCATTAACTATGGCTTTCTTAGTAGCAGCTGGGATTGAGTTTTATCTTATTCCATTCAACTTCTGTCATTAGTGCCGCTTACTTAAAATGGATTGTAGATGATATCGGTACGCTCGGGGTGCAATCAGACCTGCAGTTTTGCTTACTTTCTTCTGAACCGTAGCAGGAAAAGTTTACTGACCGACGGCTCATAAACAAAAGTTGCAAACCTGCCTGTGAGCGCAATCTTAAAAAACGGCTTTGATGTGCTTACTCCATTTTTTTAAATTGCAATCAGGGCTACAACTACTGCTGATTTTAATTCATCTCTTGTTTAGTTTTTCAATTGATCGATTAACCATTCAGTCTAAAAAATGTCAAAATAAAAATAAATACTCGTCTAGGGCTACACAATTATGGCCAAAATGATAATCACAATTATTTTTTATCAATATTGAGATCGCGATTATTTACTGATTTTTTTTTTTTTTTTTTTTTCCTAAATTTTATTTTAGAGACAAAATATTTTTATTGCACTTTAACATTTAAATAAACAGAGCTGCTGTCTTTTCCACGTTTTGCTACTTTCCTGCTAATGCACAAATCTTTGCTTCAAAAGAAGACGTAAAGGACCAGTGTGTAATTTTCTGGGGATGTATTGGCAGAAATGAAATATAATATCAATAACTGTTTCTTAAGGGTATAATCACCAGATAGTAAGAGTCGTTGTGTTTTTGTTACCTTAGAATGAGATGTTTGTATCTACATAGGGAAATGGGTCCTTTTCACAGAGTCCACCGTGTTTCTACAGTAGCCCAGAACGGACACGCTGCCGTTATAGGATGCGCACGCAGTGTCATGACAGCTCTTAGTTGGTGGTTGGCTGTTAGTTTAGGTTGATTTGATATGCAGCAGAGTTTTCTACGAGCTGACCACGCCTTATAAATGTCAACATTGTTGTTGATTATGTTCATTTAATTGTGGGAAGCCAAAATCGTGATTCGTATTTGACTAACTGTGCAGCCCTATACCCAACAAAGAAGCCCAGTGGTGATGTCTTTTAAAAAGCTGGTTTTGTCTGATGAACTGTGCAAAAGTAATAAACCTACAGTGATAGAACACAGAGAAAAGCAAACTCTCATAAATGACCGTTTGATAAATTATCAACTGACTAATAAGCAGTGTCAGTCAAGACCACCTAAACCGAGACCAGAGTGTGTCCAGACCGAGAAAAAAACCCAAAGCAGGGCGAGACAGAATCAAGACCCAAGACCAGACCAGTGCGAGTCCCACACCGCACGAAACACTCAGGAATCAAATGTGGAACATGTAGACCGTATAGGCCGAGTAAAAAATGTGGTTGATCCCAAGACGAGACAGAGACCTTCAAAAAGTGGTCTTGAGATCGGTCTCGAATCCAAGATCGATCACGAGTACTACAACACAACGCTGCTAATAAGCGCCAGTTGGAATTTCTTTCCCCATCAATCCATGTTGCAGCGGATTAGAGCTGGAACGATGAATCAAGTCAACAAACAAAATTAATCTAGATGTAAGTCACTTTTTATACAAACAAACATTTAGTGATTCTCAGAACGGAGGATTTGAGGCTTTTCTGTTATATAAGATAATAAACTGATTGTCTTTGTTTTTTTTGGATTGATGATAAAAACACATTTAAATACAGCACCTCGGGACTCCTCGATATTCTAATGGACGTTTTTCACTGTTTTTCTGACATTTTATAGACACATTGATGAATGGAGGAAATAATGGTGGGATTAATCAATAATGACAATAATTGTTAGTCGCAGCCCTTTAACAGATTATTGAGTATTTCCTGTCCAGGCTTTCAGTCAACTCGTCTCATCTCCCACAGGGCGATGTTGAAGACTGACTTATTGACAATAAAGCCGGTGGTTGATGGGTGCAGTTGATGCAGTCTGTGGTTATTGACCAGAAGCCGTTTGGCATAATGGACGGACCAGCCTGATTAGTCCTATTGACAGCAGAGCAGTGGAGCTGGCGGATTTTCTCCACCTTTTTTTAAGGGCAGTTTTCCCTCATTTACCTCTTGAGAAAGAGCCATTTTGTTGCAAAGAGACTTTTCACACCCGCCACCATAATTTCTTTCTCTCTGAAAATGATTTGATGGAGGTGGTTGATTCGGAGATGTAACGTTTTTAGCTCCCAGTGAGATTTTCTAATTTTTTTTTTATTGCCGATATCATGTTACGACTGCTGCAGAGCACGAGGCTGTTTATCTGAGAGGCTCTCTTATTCCTTATAATTGATGTTTACAAATTCCCTAGGTGGGGCATTAAGGAATATTGCTGTATTAATTGCTAAGGTACGCCATCTAAACGGGTAATTGCAAGCTGTTTGCTGGAATGTAAATGCGCTCAGCTTGGCTTTAATAGAGTTTGTTTATTGAGGTGCTGCCCGCTGACAAATTAAGATGCTTAAATTGATGCCCTCTGCTTTGAAAGAATCGATGCGTCTTTTTGTGATTGTTGCAGGTATTACAGTCACATTTGCTTTTTCAAAGACATATCGACGCATTAACTGCAGCTCACAATGACGAACGGCAGCATCTCACATTCAGTTAAAGAGGATATTCACAATTTTAAAATCAGATTCTGTGTCCTACAGTAATGATTATTTAAATTACTGGAAAAAAGCCTCTTCTGAGGGCTTCAGACTGACTTTTTTTTCACATTGGTTGCACTGGTGCATGTAGGTGCACCCAAAATTTTTTGCAATAATACATTTTAAGTGTTTTTTCAGTTCCCATAGGCCTACACTCAGGATGTCACAATAACAGAAATGTAGTAGTCGATATCAATACCAGTGAAATTCCATGATTCACAATACCAATTTGATACCACGGTAAAAAAAAAAATCAAAAGTAAAACAATTAATCCCATGTACTTCAACATCCACTCCTTTTATTACCGTTTGCATACTGTTTTTTTGTTAGGAAGTTAAACAGGTCATAATTCCCTCTCTATTATCTATTTTATATTGCTGTGAAAACATCTCCTTTATACAATTGGATTTATTCAAGTTTTCGCCAGATTACATTTGAACACGCCACGATACCGGTCGCACTCTGGAGCCCTGAGTCTACTCCGACCAACAGGCCAGAACTCCCAATATATTCACTTCACAATTATACTAAACAGAGAAAAGCAGCAAATCCAAATCTTGATAACTTACCTATTTAATTCTATTAATGTGTGCAGCCTGGCTTGTAATTTTTTTTTTCCTACAGGTTGAGAGTACAGCGGTGCGATAGTAAAACATGCCATCAACTGGCATTTATAAGATTTAAATATATGGAAATACATTCCGAGCCTTGTGGGGCTGTTTCCCCAGTAAAGGTGTATATTTATATCCATATGAACCTATAAATAACCATCTAGTTTTTCATCTCAGCTCTTGCAATGGATGTAATTATCTTTGTGCTTTTTTTGTTTCTTCTCCGGAGCAGTCTGACTTCAATTAAGTGGTCCTTTATCATGGCCACCCTCAGCCCGTAACTCTGCACTATGTGACTGACCCGTGATGGATGACTTGTCTATGGTAGCCGACACAGGTGGACACGTTCACTAAATCTCCCTCTGTCCCAAGAACCCCCTCCCCCCCAGTTTCAATAATATCGACCATGTCTCACCTCTACATGTGTGTGGGTGTTTGAAATTTGTTCATCTTCATTCATACCTTCTCGGCGGGCTTCGCCCCTGCACTCAATATCCAATTTCTTCCCAACTGTGGGATGAAGAAGCGGAACAGTCTCTCCACGGCTATGCCGCTCGTACCTCGAGTTTCTCTCCACATCAGCACACACCTTTCGGCGGGGCTGATCCATGGAGAGGAGGGTTAAGCGCTCTCCTCATAAGCACATGTGCGTCTCAGAGATCAGGGGCACGAGAGTGGGCGGATGGGACGAGAACAGGAGGCGAGGATGATGCAGTTGAGAGGGTGAGGAAGGTGATTACTGAGGGCCAGCTTCAGAGGAAGTGGCACAGAGGAAGCAAGATGATAGATGTATTTTTTTTTTTCTTTTGTGGTACAGCAGAGCCTTTTCAGACACACACTTATCAGTCCTTTCTTCCTGTTTGCGGTTATTTTCAATCACTCCTTCTCCTGCCTCTTGGAGCCCATCGTTCTCCCCCAGTATTTGTTCTGTCCTTTATCGTATTCCTTTCCACCTGTCTTATCTCTTCACCCTCCACCTTCTTCAACAGAGCTGTGATTGGAGAACACTGAGCACCAATGATCCAATCTCATCCCTATTCATAGACTTCAGAGCACATTCCCTCTCTTTTCCCTCCCCCTGCCCGGCTTCCACATCACTCAGCATCGGTGCCCGCCGCCTCTGCTTTTTACCTCTTTGTTTCACACATTTTGTTTAGCTTTTAAGTCCCCTTTTTTTACTTATCCGACTGACTTGCCTACTGTAAAAAAAAAAAAAAAAGTTGACATGGCATCACAAGCAAAAGGCTTGGTAAGCTTTTTAGAGCCAGTCATGGTGCACCATTCCCCCACCGTAATTACTGCTGAAACAAGCAGCTCTGGGAAGTTTCAGCGCTGGTGGACCCGTCATTACTGACAATCTCCAAGCCTTTATCTACCATAGCTAAGACGCTCTCGCACCGCGGGGCTGTGATGATTGCCTCACTGAGCTGTAGGAGGAAGGAGAAAAGAGGAGGATGATCAGAGAAAAGGAGCGGCATGCAATTGGAGGTTTTTCATAAGCGTGAGAGAGAAGTAGCGCCGTAGCTGAAGCCCCTGAACTGAAAAAAAAAAAAAAAGTGTTTCAAACCAAAAGCCACTCAAAACTGCCAAACAGCCATCTCGGCTTCCACGGTGATTCGACACTCTCCAGCTCCAAGTGCAGAACTTCAAATCTATTACACTCACGCGGCCCTGTCAAGCATGCTTTTGCTGAGGTGGCGTCCGGTGCTTGGCTTCCAGCCTCCTGTCAACACAGAGGGCGAAAGAACAACGGATTGTTCATACCCCTTCAGATCAAGTCGTCATCAACACTCAGGCGTTTTCCGCTCAGGAGGTGTCACAAGTCATTTACTTTTCCTCAAGGAGTGTTTGCATTCCGCAGCAATATTTTCCTGCTAAAACATGTATTTTGTGCCACACCTATGAGCTGCCAGTTACAAACCAGTTCTTAGAATTAACACCTTTTGTGAGTGTGTTGGACTGAAACTGTGACACTATTTTGATTGTGTGGACTCTTGGATGTTTGAGCTCCACTGTGCAGAATGATGTGTGTGCATAGTTTGCATCTGTGCTCAGCTGAAATCTTTAAAAAAGTCTTGCACGAAGCAGGATTTTATGATATTGCACCCAATTTGACTGTTATTAGGCCATTTAATATCAGTAGCTGTAAGCATCATAGATGTGGGTCATTAGGGGCCTGCTACACCTACTACATTGTGCAAGTGAAACTTAGAAACAACACTCTTTAACATGTTGTAAAACTGAAACGTTACGTTTTGAACACAAACAAAAAGGCTTCTTTAGGTTTAGGCAAAAAAACCCTCTTAGTTAAGTTTAGGGAAAAACATTGCTGGTACGCGTATATCGATACTGTGGAAAATTAGCATTCAAACTGTTTCAAATATTCAGTATCTATATATTTTGATTAAAGCTGTCAAAGTTAATGCAATATTATAGCGTTAGCGCAAATTTGTTTTAACGCCACTAATTTTTAACGCATTAACACAATTTGATCTTTTGAGGGTTGTAGTGGGCTCAGTTTTAAAGCTAGAGTGAAGATAATGGTATATGAAACTAGAAAACCTCAGGAATCCATTGGTACCAACTAGGCCATACAAGCTTGTTGCAAAGTTAAATATTGCACTCCTAACTTGCGCTAAATTTGGCGAGGAAAAACTGGCATTGCCATTTTCAAAGAGGTCCCCTTGAACTCTGACCTCAAGATATGTGAATGAAAATGGGTTCTATGGGTACCCACGAGTCTCCCCTTTACAGACATGCCCACTTCATGATAATCGCATCGCAACAGTTGTTGCCTGTTGGGCTTGAGTGTGCCATGTTAAGATTTGAGCATATTTTTCATGCTAAATGCAGTACCTGTGAGGGCATTGATAAGAGTATTAAATACTTGACAAATATCCCTTTAAGTTACATTTTGAACGGATAAAAAATGTGCGATTCATTTGCGATTAATTGTGATTAAATATATTAATTGACTGACAGCCCTAGTATCGATACTGATATTTTTGACACTATTACACACGTGTGATGTGGAAACTTAAGTGCACATATACTTAAAATTATTTTTTTTAGTGAAGCAGGAGACATTTCATATCCAGTAGTTTTGAAACCTTTTGAAATCAATAAAAATACGTGCATATTAAGACATTCTGGGTCTTTCAATGAAGGAGGAAGTGTGCTTTTCAAAATGTTTGATTAGGTGAATGTGAAAAGCCCATGTCAGACACACATTATTATTTAAAGCAGAGTGTTTTTATGTCTTAAAACATGTCTGGAGGGGGTCTTTAACGGCTTTTCATATTCCTGCACCTCTTTCTTTACGGTTGAAAAGAAACGGTGACTCATATTGCTTTAAAAAGCTGTCAAGTCTGATAGCGTCTCTGGTCAAAATGCTGCTTTCAAACAGCTTCTATGTCATTCTGAGGATACAAATTTATTTCTGGCATTGAAATGAGTCACTAAATCGTAGCATAGTGGCCATCAATCCATAGTAGTAACCCAAAAGGCTCCGGAAATGTTCTCTGCTGTAGACCAACCAACTGTTATCACTAGCCATTTTGCAGCACGTACTCTACCTTCTGTGCCCAGTGTTTGTGCTTCAGCGTTCCATGAAATAGCTTGGCTACATTCACAGGCTTGTGGGTGTGTGACTGCGTGTATGTGTAGCTTCATCCGGCTTTAAATGGGCATGGAACTGTGTTAAAAAGGGAGAAGGGTGGAAACGGCTACCATTGAGCAACTTTGACCCAGCAGGTGGAAACAAGTGTCATGACTAGACCTACCTGCCTGGCTAGCAAGCACCTGCCCCAAAGTGGAAACAAACTGGTTCTTGAGAAAGCAACACAAGGAAGTGCACCACTTTATATTTCCATTCCCTCAGCTTGGGCAGGAGTCTTTGCTTCACAAAAGTACATATTTTTGTCATTTTGCCTTCATAAAAGTGCAAAAAGGACTTACTGTCAGGCAGGGTCTCAGCACAATTTTCACAGATGGTGGTTTGGAAATGGCTTTCATTGTAGTTTCTCCACTGGGCTGCAGGTATACCTAAGATTTGGTATAAAGAAAATATTCAGTAGTGGGAATGTATTAAACATTTTCTGTCATTGAATAGGTAGTTTGTGTATGTCGCAGATTTTTGGAAAGTTCTCACAATTAGGACTGTGTATTGGCAAAAATGTGGCGATACAATGCGTATCAAGATACTGGGGTAACGCTTCTATATTTTTGCGATACTGTAAGCAAGGCGGTATATTGCAATTTTTTTTCTATTCTAATTTTAGGAAAACTGTCATAGTATAAAGAACACATAGCCGTATGTATAATACCTTGAGTTAAATAAGCCACTATGTGAAATGGCTACTATGGTACATACCATGTTGCACTATCATGTTTCTACAGTAGCCCAGAATGGACAAACCATCAGACATCAGGAGACAATTGGTGTTTTATCTTGTGATGGTCTGACAGGCCTTTAATGTCTTCACTTCTGGTTTGTTTTGGGGGATTTTTCAGTCTGATCTTTTAGCAGTAAAAACGCATTACCAATTGGATTGAGTCATGTGACTGGACACTGTTTGGCCATACAACTCCTTGGTTGCCTTGTTGCAAGTTTAGGATCATTGTGCTGATGCATTTTCCTAGAATTTGGTACTATTGTTCAAAAAGGGGTACAAGTCCTACACTGTTTCACCCAATGTGGACGTAAACACCCCCGAATTAAAGCTGAAAGTCAGGACTTTAACCTCACAGTCATTTTTTTTTTCATTTTAAATCCAATTTTCTGGGTTACAGAGCCAAACAATGGAAAAACATAACACTCTTCTATTACTTCCTGACTGCACTGTGTACTCCCCCACCCCCCCTGCAGACTTACATATGTTTGTCGCTGCATATTCCTTTGGGCCCTGCTTCCAGTTTTAACATCCCCGGCCAGCACTCTACTACTCCACAATATCATAAATTAGTCATCACTTTATTCCTACCCAAAGGCCATATACATAATTCAGAAAATGGACACAGTAGCAATAAAGGAATATTTTAATAATACAAACGATATTGTCATTTCGTCTCGCCGTATGTAAAAGTGCAGCATGGGAGTTTGTTTTTATGAGTTATACGCAGTGGGAGGACTTTTTTTTATAAAATTGTTAGTCTCTTCACAGTTCCCTTCACAAGCTCCGATATGCTCGCCAACTCCAGAACGCCGACTCACACCAGGCCGACGTTGTCTCAGGGGCAAAACCTGAATAGGGAGTAGCGCTCTGTTGACGGATGAAGCTCATCCATGCGCCAAGTTCAACAAGTCAGCCGCTCTTCCCTTGCCGCACTCCCCTTCAGCCTTTCTCTCTGCACGCTGGTCTATCTCCCCCCTGCTACTGCACTCATCTTCTCCCTTTTCAAATGCTAATGGCACTGAACCATGCTGGAGCTCTTCAGCTAGAAGTGAACTCTCTCTTCTGAGGAGAGAATTTATGGATGGTCATGCAGAGTTTTTAAGGTTTGGCCCAGCAGGCACCGAGAATTTTTCCTTGTGGCCGAATCATTTTGGCCTCAGTCTCAAGCAGCTTACCGCAATACACCACGGGTCCCTGGCTTTGTTATAATGCATAATGGAACAAAATCCAGTTTCAGTGCCCTCTCCGCACACCCACTCCCCACTTTTGCGCCACAAAAACCACTGATGAAGACATGTGGGGGTTGTTGCCTGCCCTTCTGCGTGCTAGTGTACTGACTGTCCGTACGGTTACAAAGTGAACTGATGAAATTTGCCTCTTGAGCAACACATAAACAACTCCCAGTTGTCCCCCCCTTCCCACCCCCCTCATCAAAGCTTGTTTAACCAAAGAACAGACAGTGACGATGAAAAGCTGAGCTGCAGAAAGTCTGCTATTTGGTTTGTGGGAAATGTGCACATGATCACACACAAACTACACAGAGAGAAGAGGCATACATTTGCATGCAAAGGTCTTCTATTGTTTCATAGTTTCTCACCCATTCATCCCACTACCATCGGCTGTCAGTACAGCTGCCACATAATAAACGGGTAACAGTTTTTCCAGTTCTAACAGATGCAGCACTAGTTTGAAATTGGCAGTGATCCGCTAACCTAATTTCAAGAAAAACAGAAAAGCAAATACTGCTTCATTTTTCCTTTTTCATACTGTAGTTCAATACAAAAATGTATTCCTCACCTAAACGTTAGAAAAGAGAGTGGGAGATGATGCGTTGCTTGGTTGCTTTGAACATGGGACATTAAAGGTACTTGGTATGCATCATATAGACTATTGGTTGACTGGGGAACAGGATGACATGTTAAAAAAAACTTTTTTAGGGGCAGCACAGGAGTCGTAAGGATGGGTAGGTATTACTTTAATGGTACTGATTAGGGCTGTCCTCGACCAAAGAAATTCTTTGTCGACTAACACTCTTACAACTAATCGATTAGTTGATTTAATCGATAGATCTGTAAAACTCAGTTTCTCCACGAAGAATCACTCAAAAGCACCACTTTGAATCTTGTGTTTACCAGAGATGTGCTCATAAGTTTCTTGGAAATTTTCAGCATGAAAAAAGCATAAAGAATTGCTAATCGACTAAAGAAATCCTAGTTGACTAAGACCAAAACAACCGCTTAGTCGACTAATCTACAAAGGCTACATCCACATCCAATACATTTTTGTTTTAAAATGAAAATGATCTCTGTGCAGACGAGCATTTTAGGGCCATTTCGTCCATTCAACCTCGCCTGAAAACGTATATCACATGACCATTCACATACACTGGGCATGCGCGTGCCAGTATAAACAGGAAACAGAGCTGGACACTGGAATTGATGCAAAGCACTCAAATGATAGCTTGTCTCCTGCGCATGTAGGCAGTAGTAGCATTGCAAAATGCAGGATTTAACTGCACAACAGCTGCTAGCACAGACAACAATGTCAGCAACGCTTGTAACTCGTTATCCATGTTAAAATTAACCACTGGTGGTCGAGGCTGATGTCGTTTGTTTTCTTCTGGAAAAGGTTCACGTAATGGGACGTGACGAATCAGGGAAGGACAGACAATCAGCAAGCGAACGTGGGTGTCTGCGTCATTGTATTCAAAGGTCTCCGTTTTCCAGACTAAAATGCAACCCCGGAGTTTTAAAACTAAAACTGGGTCAGCAGTGTTTTCAAACGTCTCCGTTTTAGGGGCTCGAAAACACCGGAGTAGTGTGGACGCTAGGCATAAATGTAGCAAAAGTCATGCATCTTAAAACAAAAATGTATTATTGTGGATGTAGCCTAAGAGGGGGCAGTCCTAAAAACAACCTCAAACCTTTTAGGGACAGCACAGGACTCGATTGGGTGCATTACTTTAATGGTGCTGATTCTAGTGATTGCAGCACTGATCACAGATCTGATTGAATGAAAGTATTTCACCTGAGCTAAAAATGACATGTTAAAAGTGCAAATTAAGTGTAAGGCCTTAGTATAGCAGTGTTTTAAGCACACTTTGTGAAATTCTAAAATTCGAAAATCATAGCTTATGTATCATCTCTATTCAGTTCTTAAACCTCAGATTTTCAGTGAGGCAGTAAAATCTTTGGCTTTCTCTCTGTTGCATTAAACTCTTGCCATACAGGAAAAACTAATTTATAGGACACTGTCTGAGATGCATGTTTGCTGCCAGTTTTTATTAAAGGTTTAAATGGCAAAGAATTGCAATAATAAAACACTCGCAAACAGCACTGGTCAGCAAAAGAAAGTGATGTCTCTCTCTGCTGGCAGAATCTTGGCGATATTGATTTTGAAAACAGCCGGACCAGTTTATGGAGGTGTGGGCTCTCTCCATTAAGCATTAAAATGAAAAGCTTGTGTTCAGTTGTTGTCGAGCATAAATAACAAGTTTTGGCATGTGCTGCATGCCAGCAGTTAAAGCAGTTCTTGGACGGTTACCAAACCTTCTCCTTTCATCCAGTACCTGATTATGAACAGTTGATCGGTTACTCACATATATATATAGCTTGAGCAATATCTGGTACGATACTGTGCACTGTCCCTGCTAAATAAACAATGAAATGAAATAAAATCATCTGCGGTTTCAGGGTTTCTCCCAGCATGTTACAACAAAGCTGCCTTGTTGACGTACTTACCACATACTCGGGGTGTGAGAAAGGCCAAGACAGCGAAGAGTTCATGTAGAGGAAATGCAAAGTACAACAATCCAGCGTTTATTCCTGGAAATGACGCTGAACAAATTGGGTACAGAGGCTGTTGAGAGACGACGAGTCAGACTAGATGACCATCTGGCCTTCGCAGGGTTTGTGACCCCAACTGATTCGCTGTCGAAATTTCTCCTTTAAATAACTCCAGTCTTTATTGCCAGACCCTTTTCAGAGCCTCAGATCTTGGAAGAAAAATACCAAGTTGTAAACACTGGGTTGTGTGCTTGATTACAGTTGCATACTTGTCAGTGTGTGCATGAGTGGAATGCTTCTCTGTGTGCACGAATGGATTGGTGGTGATTTGTGTGAATTAGCGAGGGAGGGATAGAGCGACGCAGCAAATTGAGGGCGAGAGTGGAATCGTTGACTGCCAAGTTGTAGACTGACAAGACTGGACGAAAGCTTTCTACATTACCGCCTCTTTTCTTTTGGGGCCTTTATACACAAAAACCGGAAAAGGCTGACACAGATCCTCTCAACACGAATCTACCCCAGTTTGGCACCTCTCTAAAATGATCCCCCATTGCTCCAACCCTCTTCATTACTCTCTAACAAGCCTCTCGAGTTGAGAGTGTTGTGCGTTCTGGCAATTTCAGGCATTTCTCAATAATTAAAGCACAGGGTTAAGCAGCACTAGTTTGCCTCTCAGCTATTTATTCTTTCGTGTTGGGGGGGGGGGGGAGCCCGTTGGGACCGCAGATTGTTTTCACCGTCGTGTGAAGGTACGACACCGGCGTGTTCAGCCTCAGCCTCATCTCCCAGGGCATCACGGCTTGCTGCGGCGGCGTGTCACCGCCACTGCATTTCAACACGGCAAACACGGCTGCTCCTGCAGGCTCCAGGCGGGTGATCAAAAACCTAGCAGCTGTACCGTTCACCATGCCTGAATAATTTTTTTTTCACCCTTTTGCTTTTTTCATATTCACCATGTATAAATAAGTAATGCAGGATCAATCAGCTGAAACTTGGCCAGAGGGGAGGCTCTAGGACTTTATAATGTCTTTATAATGGAGTCATTTAAATAATAGGGTGGGTGGCTTTGTTTTTAAGGATTTTTTTTAGAAAACATTCCCACTCACCCTCCCAGTGGATTTGGCTTTTAATTGAATGCTGCCTTTAAGCGAAATTGTTCATAATTCATGACTGCATGGTGACGAGAATGGAAGAAATCCTGACTCTACAGCAGATGATGTTCGCACGTCTCACTGTGCAACGCTATATTAATCTGAATTTTCCGCACCCGCCCCAACCTGACTGTTTGTTTTGCTTTTCTTTCATTTTACCCTTCACTTCTCTCCTTTTTGAATTCCTCTTTTCCCCCTTTGTTCATCATCATGGCAAAAAAACCCGTTCGCAGCCCCCGAAACACTTAATTGACTTTTCATTGACGCAAGCTGTAATTGGCTTTTAATCACCGTTTTACATCATGTTTTGATATTCAAATCAGCGGTGTCAGCTCGGAGAAAGGGGGCCTCTTCAGCGCCTCGCTGTCATTCGCTCTGGCTGGAGGGAAACTCCAACAAGCTCCAACAAGTGTTGGTGCACAAGGCCACCTGTGGAGGCCTCAAATCTACAGACTGAGAGAGAAACATTAGGGCTGTCAGCGGCTCTTTGTGACAGCCACGAGTTATGAGATGTTCACACCCTTTACTGAAAGTGAATCGAGCTGAATTGCAGCCAACACCTAGCCGCAGGCTGTGTTGACGTTTAGCCCCATTTGATGCACATGACTTCAAAAGTCATACCTAGTTCTGAGAGTTATGAAACAGTCAAATTGTAAACCATTCTGCCAGCGGGAGCTCGCGGGTGGATCCAGCAGCAGAAACACTTCTGCACATATTCAGTGGGCCGCTTACCCCAGAGGTAAACCTCGAAGCTAGAAAACTTTTCAGTGTTTGCACCAGGCGAGCAATTCTCATTGGACTGAATAGGTGCCATCTTGGGTTCCGGTATAAAGTTATTATAATACTCCATGGCAACATCGTCACTTCCTGTTCCTCACTTCCAAATAGGTTTTTGACCGCAGTAAAAAAATTTTTTTTGAAAGGCTAAACACCAACAAATATAGACTGAATATTTCGTTAGGTTTTGCTACTAAGTATCAATCTATAACGAAATATTCAAATAATATTATTTATTATTTATTATTATTTATATTATTATTATTAAATATTATTTATTTAATAATATTTTTTTAAATAGTTTTATATACAGACTTTTGTAAAAAAAAAAATATCCAGTAAGTGTGTTATTATGATTTTAGTTATACATAAGCAAATCTAATTTTGACAACCTCAGAACAGACAAATCCTTGTTCACCCCCTGTGATCGTTGGTTAGTAACCCCTGGCCTAAATAACCATGTATGACATGTAGTAACAATGTCATACGTCTCTAAATTATGGGAGTGATAACTGAGCATGAACAGCCTTTTGGTCCAAAGGATCCAGATGAATAACTGTGATCTAATATAGGAACGCATGGTGTTATTGCTTTTGTTCTTACAGTTTCAGTACCGGTGGGGAGAAATATGTATATAGCTTTATTATAATCGATAGATTCCATTTTTAAACAAACTGTGTATTTGGCAGGTGGCCACATCAGGCATGAAGATGTGCGTTGCGAGCGCTGGTCGATAAGTCAGGGTCAGTCTTCCGCCTCTGCTCAGTGCTCTGAAAGCGGTTCCCACGCTCTTTGCTATGGCTGGAGGAAAGATGAGAGTATAGGCATGGATCCTGGAGACGGCATCAGTTTGACAGAAACAAACTTTTTTTTCTCTTTCTTTCTTTGTTCTGACCGTGAACATGGCAGCAAAAACCTGGGCACTGCTGTAAGATGTCCATAAACTGGTAGACTTCAGGATGGCCCGCTGTTGTTTGTGCTTTTGCTCTGATAGCAAACATGTCCAATCCCTTGACAGTTCCAAGCTCTGCAGCTCACTAGCCTTTTCTCACATTAGACAGAGCGCCGCAGGAGGCAAGGATTAGCATGCAGGAGTTTTTTTTTTCACTTTCTGTCTCTTTTTACTCCCTTGTGTATTTTTTTTTTTTGGTTATCCTAACCCCCTCTCCTTCCTCCCCCTCTTTGTCACTTTCTGTCACTGTCTCTATTTCTTTCTTTCATTTTGTCCTTTTTTCACTCTTCTTTCTCTCCTCTGTTTACTCTCTCTCCTCTCCCTGGTGGCTGAATGATCATGAGTGACGTTTAGCAACTCTTCAGCTGCCGGGGAAGCTTTGGGAGAGAGCCCGCTCCTTTTTAGAGCGTCCGCGATGCTCCCCAACAAATTGTGACACTAAGACGAAACGTAAGCTGGCAGCCAGCGTGTAAACCATTCAACTCCCTAGACCTTGGACAGGTTTTTTTTTTTTTTCCACTGCTCCATGAGACTCATTCCCCTCTCCTTTCACTCTCCCCTGGCATCCAGCTGGAGAATGTAAAAGCATTTCTCTTTTACTCCTGGACGAGGGAGGAGAGGCAACCTGAAGGCTTGTGAGTTATTGCACTGACAAGGCCTACTGCTACCCCTCCACCTTCCTCCAATAACTTTTCCTTCTTTTAACTAAGCCATTCAATTAAAGACTTGCACATAAACTCGTTTTTTTTCACTCCTCCCAATGAATGTGCCCCCACGTAGATTATTAAAAAACTTTAGTTTTCACATTAACTGTCAAACCCACCCTGAATCCCCGCTGAAAATCATAGTTCTCGTCTCACCATAGCAGGAGGGGGATCCATTTTCCAACCCACTTGCCTCGAATGATTAATTTTGGTTGAATTGTGAGGGAGGCAATTATTATTTCAAGTAATTTTAGGTATTGCTTAATATTCAATGGTAACCCAAGGCTATTCTTTAGACACTATATTAACTATAAATCATGAAAAATAGCAAGCCCGTAACAAGCAAAGCCGGAAACCTGATTAAGAAAAGTATAGCTCACAATGGAACTTCTTGTGATTCATGTCGATGGTAAAACCACACACGCTGCGAGTGTGCAATTTCACCATTACATTAGCTCAGTGGTTGAGCAACCTCTCTTATTAAGCTTCAGCAGGTCTCCTGTCCAAGCCTTCATTACTGATGATGCCCCATTATGCGAGTCTCTGCCCCTCTGAGGCTATGAAACCAGGCTGATAACGAGGCCTGCCATTTAAAAGGCCACCGCATTCTCACTGTGTCATGTCTTATTACAAACCACCGCCAAATTTGTTTACGCCCCTCTCCTGGCCTCCCAGCTCTCTTATCAAGTCCTGTTTCTGCAAGAGCCACCGCGGTCTAAAAAGCCTTTATCAAAAGAAATGGGTCTGAAAATGTCTACATTAGAGTGAAGTGCTGTTACAGTCTATATTTTCCTTCCTCTGCTGCCCCCCTCCACAATGTTTTTTAGCGAAATCAATCTTGTTTCCGCACAATTGCACAGATTGTAATCTATTCCAGCTAAAAAAAAAAAAATAAAAAAAAAAGAAAGAAACTTGAAATGGAGCCATTCATCACAGAGTAAACAGCATAACAGAAGGGCCGAGAGAAGGAGCAGGAGAATGTTAAGAGAAAATGCTCGGGGTAAAGAGAACAGAAAAGAAATTGCCAGTGGAAAGGCAAACAAACCGCGGCACCCTTTGCCCGACAGAAGTCAACGAAAGCCGACGCTGCTCCCTGCTCTCCTCACGAGGATGTGACATTTAAGAGGGAGGTGTCTTGTCTTTGCAGGCCTAATGAACATTCCACAATATGCCAGCTGGAGATGGACACCCTGCCAGTGCTGTTCCCCTTTTCACCCTCAGTCGTGTTTGTCCATGAAGTTTCTTTGCTTCCTCTAAATGTTGCTGGCTCTCTTTGACTGTTCCCTCATGCCCCGAGGTCTTTATTGTGTGACGATGCACACAGGCTCTGCCAGTGTCGTCTCAAATGTTCCACTGTGGTCAGTCTATTTGCCATTGCCAGAGGTGTCAGGCAGTTGTAACCATGGCGACGGTGTTGGGCCTGGATTGTTGGAGGTGTCGAAGCCCCAGGGCACCACAGATCTAACTACAAGAATCTGTCGTGCTCGATGCACTTCCTTTGCCAGGTCGGTTACAGTCCTTTGACAAACGTCTAAGAAATGTGTCACGAGCCCGCAACCTTATCTCGGTGCAGCAATGCATGCTGGAGTATCGTTACCATTCATACAGGAGGCCTAAATTAAAAAAAAAACTCTCTCTTTCATAATTTTGGTGACATCTTTCCCCTAAATTGACATTGTTATGGTGTTTTTGCACCGCGCATCCCAGAGATCTGTCGAATTGCAAAGATGGTTGTGTGATTGAAGTTTGACATGTAGTTAAACTGTGGGCGGTGCTTTTTTTTAACATATTTTCTTCTGCCATCACTGCTCCTGAAAGGGCTGTGCATATGCAACAATCTGGCGATACGATAAATATCATGATACAGGGGTTATGATTCAATATATTGCAATTTTTTTTAGATTTAATTTGAAGAAAACTGTCATAGCATAAAGACCACATCACCATTAGGCCTGCCACGATAACTCCTTTTGCTGGACGATAAACGATTATGATTACTGGCATTTTAAGACTATTTTAAGCCACTGCTATAATGATAATATTATAACATAATAATGCAAGTACACCCTTTTAAAAGAGCAACGAACTTGTCATTCTTAAGAATATCCAGACATTGGAAATGTGAAAAAATATTAAAATATCCAAAATAAAGAAAACAGAAATAAAATAAAACCATGCAACCAAAACAATAAATTAAATGGACTCTGTTATTAAAAATGCTGATGATGTTATAATAGTAGGGAAAACACTGCTGTTTATTCTGGCAACATGTTGGCTAAAATGTTGGTGACATTGTTATGTGAACAAACACGCATGTAAACACATTGGGCAATTATGGATGTCAGCAAAAATGATTGAAGTCATGTCCATATATCGTGCGTTAAGTCGATATAGTAATTATTATGACAAATCTAACCACCATATGCATAAAATCTGAGTAAAAAAACCTTAGGGCAGTAAATGTAAAGCCTTTTATGAACTGGTTGTCTCTCTATTGTCTTATGTGAAAATACAGTAGAAAGGAATACGTCATTTAATTACTTGCCTGCTGGTGTTCGCCACACAGCAGACATCACCACAGAACTAATTTTAGACACATCCCAAATGAAAGGTCTCAAGTTTCCACACAAAATACATGTTAATTTTCTAAAATTCCATACAGGACAAGATGTCATGGATGCTTTCATGTTTTTATATAGAGCTCGCCTTTTTTTTAATTTCTGCATTGTTTGTATTAAAAATCTCTGTAACGAATAAAAAATCTGTGTTCACTCACTGCACATCACTGCTGGCAACAAGCAGCTGATAAATCTATTGTCTGAGCACAAGCGGTTGTATGACGAGCAGGACAGCGGGTACAACTGAAAGAAAACACATGGCAGAGAAATTACAGACAACAAAGGAGAACGTCGGTGGTGGGTTTATAGAGAACGTTATCGTTCTCAGCTGGTACACGTGCTGCTCTCTTGAGTCAGCCCTAAAATGTCGTCTCAACCTTTTAAAGCAGGAAAGGTTAAAAGTATTCAGAGAACCCTTCTTGATGCATGAAAAAAAGAAGTCTATGATGGGAAAGTGGGCAGGCTGCAGGAAAGAAAAGAAGAATTGAAATGAAGGCTGGGAACAGGAGGAGGGTTCACTTTTTCCTGCTGTTGACAAAATTTGCACCCGTTGGTTTATGTATATTAAAGGGATAGTTCGGGTGTTTTGAAGTGGGGTTGCATGAGGTAGTTATCCATAGTAGTTATATTACTTACAGTAGTTAACAGTCGCCGTGCCTTGGAGAAACAGACAGGAGTACCGACACCGGAGCAAAGCAATACAGTGCTGTGGACGGGGACGGCAAAAGCATGGATTTTAGCCACCTAAAAGAAAGACTCACCTAAAAAATTGATATCCATTTAGGTGTACGCTATATTTAGAATATTTTCTGACAGCGAACTGATCTGAAAGTGAAATATATCTTTATTAGGGCTAGCAATCGATTGAAACATTTAATCGCATGATTGTCCATAGTTAATCACGATTAATTGCAAATTAATCACACATTTTATCAGTTAAAAAATTTAGCGGAAGTTTGAAGCACTGTTTAACCTCCTTCTCAACAAGCTAGTATGACATGGTTGGTACCAATGGCTTTCTTAGTTTTCCTAGTTTCAAATGATGCCAGTATCTTCACTCTAGCTTTAAAAGTGACCCCGCTACAACCTCCGAATGATCTATTGCGTTAATGCGTTAACGCGTGTCTGACGGCAAGATAAAGCAGTGAAAATATTCTAAACATAGCATACACTTAAACGGGTATCAATATTTTTCAGGTGGGCCTTTCTTTTAGGTGGCTAAAATACATTTTTCTGCCATCCCCATTTACAGCGCTGTATTGCTTTGCTTTGGCGTCGGTACTCCTGTCTGTTTCTCCATCCTGGGAACACGCCGACCATCATCTACTGTAAGTAATACAGCTACTATGACTAAGTACCTCATTCAACCCCACGTCAAAACACCCGAACTATCCCTTTAAATACGCTGATTACAGACCATACATTTGTTGCAGACTAGATGCAAAAAGTACTGAAAACCCTCCTTTTAAACCGGATTGATACAAATAGATTGTATTACATAAGACTGTTGAATACCTATCTAGGCGGACAGCGCTTAGGAAAAGAGTGATACATATGTGAGAATCTCAACTAAATCATACAGCATGAAGCTCTACACCAAATTTGATTCTGCATTCACCAAAATAGCCAAAAAAATACACAAAATAAACCTCCTGGTGCCGGTTAGTGTGTATGTGCTGTATTGTGATTTATTCATCACCTCAGTGTTTGGCTGCTTATCAGCAGTGCAGGCAAGTATTGAGCTCGTGGAGATGACAGAATTGCAGGGCTTGCTGTGCCGGGCTGAATCTCTGAGCCTGGAACAATAGACGATGAAAATGAGAGTGGCAGCGCGGGGTTGGGGGGCGTTGTCACTCGTGTGAAAGATAGATGCCACACAGAGCCCGGGCTGAAAGTGGGACAGCTCTCAGAAGGACAACAGAGAGACAAAGGGCCTAGATACCGAATAGCCTCTATTTCTAGATGTCTGCGCCTTCAAAATCAGCAGTCTTGGTAGATCTCTCAAGGACTGATTCAGCAGTCCTCGTCTCAGTCTTCAAGACGTGCCAGTCTGATAAATAATAAGCATGAATGGTTTGATTTTGATGTTTTGGAGCTCCTCCTTTGCTGTCAGTTCAAATGAGACTCCAATTTAGATTGTGTGCCTTCTTACCGTAGGAGGAGTTCTCTCCCGCTGGTAGTAAATTCCAGTGACATTTCATCGTCTTTGATATCCTTGATTGTGTACTCCACCTCAACTAAAACACAGCCTCTGAGTCTGTGCAGGTCTCTGTGGACTGTCTCCACTGATCAATTCCTCAGCCCATCTGTCTGCCAGGCTTATTCACAGGGCCGCACAGTAGGCGAGACGAACCTTCGCAACAGGAGTCTTCATTAAACCGATCCTCCCTCCCTCCTCCTCCCTCCTCCTCTAGCTCTCCCCAGGCCTTGGGCAAAGTTAATGAGAAGATTCGATCAGCTGGCACCCCCAACTTCCTCAACTCCATCCCCTTATTCCAGCCGATGTCTCCCTCCCACGTTAGCTTTGACTCGTTCACATAGTTGAACGGTGGCGAGTCGGTCCTGACCTCCACTCCCACTCCGAAACCCCGGTCGTATTTAATAGGGCTTAGACAAGTTAATAATAATAGGGGTTAGACGGCAACATTAAAATAGTTCTATATTTTTGAAAAGACCATCTTCATTATAAAATCCGGATCTCAGTTTTTCTTCTACCATGAGTTGGTCGGGTTAGTGATGCATCTGTATTCAGTACATAGTGACGACACTGACCTTTTTAAAGAAATGTAGTTTTGGACAGACGTGACTGATCCACATTAGATGCTGTTTCTTAGTCATCAATGAAAAACTTTGTTCAGACATGTTTTAGCTGATGTGGTAAGCCACCTGATCCTGATGCATTTTGTCTCGTGATCAATTCAGTTAGTAGATGACGCCCTAAACGATAGTCACATGTATTGAATATATGGCATTTGCGGTGTGAAATAGTGCCTCGCCCTTTTTCTTGACAATTACTGTTTAATTTCATAAAAGTGTAAAATGCTGTAGTAAACCTTGATCAAGAGCAGAGCTGCAACGATTAACCGATTAGCGGTCAACTATTAAATTCATCACCAAATATTTTAATAATCTATTAATTTATTAATCGGTTTGAGTAGATTTAAAGGAAAAAGTCTCTGATTCCAGCTTCTTAAATGTGAATACTTTGAAACACTGATAGAAATTTGTCACCGTTTTCAGACATTTTATAGACCAAACAACTAATTGATTAATCAAGAAAATAATCAAGTCTCGTGTTGCTTTACACAAACAAAAATAATCACTGGCATCACATCGATATTTTGTTTGATATTAAGTTTATTTGTCAGAATCACTATTGGAAGATGAAAAGTAGGAATGGTGCCTCCCATCCTGTTTGAATCTAAAAGGTGTTGCAGAAGGTTTCTCAGATACATGTTGGGAGCAAATTCGGAATACTAAAACATGAAGATGGTTGAAATTAAAGATTTCCAATAATTGTCAAATATATGGGCAACTTGGCAAGCAAAGCTTTATTCATAGAGAACATTTTATTCCAGGAGGAAGCACAATGTGCTGCACAACGCGTAAACTATCACAGAAGAAGCAGCCACAAACACTATATGGATAGTGTAAAGATAAAACATTAGTACACACAATTAAAACAGACACATAAATAATACATGTAAGTTACAACCATTAAAGAGTAGGAATAAAAATCAAAATATTTAAGATCAGCAACCGAGCAGTAAGAACTGATAAGACATGTGAATTAAAACCATTAAAAAAAGTAAGAACGAAATAATAACAGTTGGCCAATGAAAAAATAATAGGACACGTGAGTTAAAACCAGTCAAATAAGTAAGAATAAAATGTAATAATTAAGACCGGCAAACCAGAATACTGAAAGGCGCAGAGGAATGCTTTCACTTTGGCTTAACTTAAGCCCCCAAACATCTTCATCAGCATTGAATAAGATGTCTGGGTAGAAGCCGTCTCTTTTGAATTTCCCTACCTGCTGCTGTGTGTTCTGTGTGTGGGAGCTGGGGGGGTGATAGTGTGGCTCAGTTGTTCTGCCAGTGAAATGGATTTGCAGTGATGGATAGCATCAGCAGCACTGTACAGGTCTCAGCCTGTTGCTGAATCACAGCTCTAAACTAATTTTGTGGGCACAGCGGAGCCGTTGTGCTTTGTGCCCGAGCTCGGGCCCTGGCTCGTCTAACCACCCTGCCGAAGCTTGCATGCCAATTACCCCCACCAACCTGCCAAGAAGAGCAGGCAAAGCTAGAAAATAAAGAAGTATTTGCTCACTCGCTGAGGCAAACTTTGCTTTAGTGTCCTTGTTATTCAGTGCTATAGGTAGCAGCGCTGCGTAGCGTCCTACAGACGACCCCTGACTTAATTTGATTATACTCTATTATCATTTCCCTTTCCTGTAAAGATTGTTAGGTTAAGTGTCCTTCTTATAGCAGCAATTTCTGCTCGATTTACCACATCTTGACATCGTCTTGTGTTTTCTAAGTAGTGCGTAGGCTCCAGATCTGTCTTCAGACCATTGAGCTCATTGCACAGTTTACTTTGTACGTGCTTTGCAGAGTGATGGAAAGGCTTAACTGAAGGAATATCAAAAAGCAGTTTCAAGGGGTTGAATTAATTTCAATCAAGTCATTTTCTCATCACACCTTCATTTTCTAATTTTCCGTGGATCGTTGCACTTTGTACAGGTTTGTCATTAGGGAGATGTCTTGAATTGAAAGTCCACATTGCAGCAAAGAAGAATGGTTTGTTTTTTTGAGGGCATGATGGTTTTGACCCTTTATGGCCTCGCCACACCAAACCGATGGTCGGTCTTCGGACAGTTTGGGGCCGTCGGTGAGCGGCTGTCGGGCTAGTTTTTTTGGTGTGTCCCACACCATTGGCTCTAGTCTGCCCGTGTTGGAGTTTTTCGGCGGCGCCTGTCATTGAGAAAAATCATTCTGATTGGCTGTTTAGCTTAAACGAATCAGGGCACAAGAAGAGAAATGAAAATGAGGAAAGCAAGCAAACGAGTTAAGTCAAGAGGACGCACACAGAAGGTCTCATTTTTCATCTTCATCTCATCTTTTCATTCCAAGACACAGATATTTTCACAAAGACATGGCCATCTGGAATGAAGTTAAGTGGTGAGTGAGAGTGGTGTGAAAATGGTCATCAGAAGACACTTTGTTTCATGTACGTATTACAACAACGGCTTGGTCTTTGGTCTTCCGGTTTCCATTTTTGAATGACGAATACAGACTACTGCCGCCTACATAGCTCCCATTCACATGACGGGTATCGAATGAAGTATTGGTCCTGGTATCGTAATACCCAGTCCTACCTTTCACACATTTCCATTTATTAAGATAAGATAAAATAAGACATAGTGTAGCCATACAGCCAACATGATATGGTAACTTTCAGTGCAACAGCAAGAGAACAACATAAAAACAAGACAATACGATAGAAACAAGATAATAAATATTCTACACTCATCTGCTTTCACTCAAGTGTTCCTCAGTGTGCCGAAGCCAAGAAAGGGTCATAAATTACATCTGGATTCATGTCCAGTATGTATCAAAGGACAAATCTAATCCTTTTGCATTGTTAGATGTCATCACTTGACGTGATGTTCAGTGCCTTAGTTTATGTGGCGTAGTAATTTACTCATTTGGTGCAACAACTGCAGAGAATGAGCATCAATTTAATTTTAATCTCGGTGCTTTCAGTCATGGTGAGTAAATATAAACAGCTTAAAGGCATGTTTGTTATGATGAGAGCTGTATACAATCATGGCTGAGCACCTGACTCAAATTTCCTTCTGGTTGCATTTCATTGTGTATTTACATTACTGTATAAGAATCCCTGCTCTGATCCTGCACGGCTCTCACCTCAATCCCACAGCAGCCTCGCTGTGCATCCAGCAGCAACATTTTGACATGGTCAAACCTGAGCAGCAGTGAAAGAAAAACTGTGTTCTTTCATGGTCCTCCACCCCACGTCTCAAAACACTGTGCTGGAAAAAACAGCAACGTGATGCCATGTGGCTCATTCATCTGCTGGAACATTTAAGGGTTACTCCTCCAGTGATTTAGTATCACACTTCAAGAGACAGATTTAAAACCTAGTTTGTCAAAATCAAAGCAGTAGAGACAAAGAAATATGCTGACTTATTATCCCTAGTATGGGTCAAGCTCCACAAATATTGGATCCTACATTTCCCGTAATAGAAACAAGAGCACCTATTCATTAGTTCACTGGTAAATGTCTGTCCAACTCCACGCCTCCAGGCTTTCAAAACAGGTTTACTGGATGAGTTTGAAGTTAAAGCCAGGCGGCAACCTCCCAGGTCTGACAAGTAGAGCCATTAGGGAAGTGTCTTAAACCTGCATTCTTTTTAATAACCAGCAGGGGGCGACTCCTCTGGTTGCAAAAAGAAGTCTGATTGTATAGAAGTCTTTGAGAAAATGACCCTCCTTCTCACTTGATTTATTACCTCAGTAAAAATTGTAAACATGAGTTTATGGTCTCAATGGCTAGTTTCAAGTCTTCTTCAATACAGCATGATGTTCATTTAGTAAATTATGGTCCCATTTAGAGTCAAATAGACCATAAAGCAGGGGATACTTTAGGGTGTGGCTACCTTGTAATTGGCATCTCGCTACCATGGCGTTGTCCATGTTTTCATCTTAGAACTTTAACCCTTTCACAGTGTGTTTTCAGTTCATGAAAGTTAATTATAACCTTTTTGATCGCCTGAAAATGTCTTATTCAGTGTTGGTTGTCCTTCGGTTTAGGCAATGTGCCGCTCTTTATATTTCCTGGTTCACGATTACGTGGATTACATGCTAATTCATTTCGTGGGATACATAGGAATTACAGTGCATTACCTTTTTGTAGGTATAGCTACGAACAGTGTATGAGACCAGCCTGCCTCATGACTAGTAAGCTGACGTTTATGTTCCCCCTCCAATGCTGGAACGCATTCTTACAACAGAGTTGGCTCAGGAGTGCTGCCAGTAGCCGTTTGTCATAGTGTTAAAGTGGCTTTATGGTGGATTTATCCTTTAACATTGGTGAAACATTCCAGTCTCTTAGGACAGGCTGTATTGATGGCCTGCCCAGATGCAGGTACTGTTAGTAAGCTGATACAAACATTTAACTGACGATATTGTTCTGCTCATATCTTTTCGCGCCCCCGTGAAAAAATCCCAGGCGATCTCATCTCTCCTTTCCGTTATAGAATCAGACGGAGGGATTCATGGCGGCAGTGTGCGACCTCGGACCTGTTCCCGGTCTGTAATGCATTACGGTGAATGCAGCCGTCCCACTGTCAGATGATGAATTGCAGGCTCCAGGGGAGGCTCTGCTATGTAAAAGAGGCGCTTGCAGACATGGCACTTTCATCAATCAGAGGAGGGACCACTGTAATGTTGTTACACTGCAGAGAGGAGGCTCTGTTTATATGCAGCGCACAGACCCTTTTGTCTTCTTAAGCTGTTTGGATAATGTTTTTCCCCTCTGTGGTATAAGAAACTTGGGAGTGAAACATTTAGGCAGATAAAGTCCTTGCTCTGGGCCTCATTCGGAGTTATCCCACTGTGTAATCAGCTGTTCTCACACAGGTACAACGTCGCCGTATCCGCCCTGCAATTTCCTCGTTTCGCTCAGACGGCAATATCAAGGTCTCAATTAAAGTGACACCTGGGATCACACGTTCACACCTCCTCACTGGCCCGGCAGAGCTCCCTGACAGTGAGCCTGACTCTGCTTATTCAGCACTCCAGAAGCCCCGGAGAGGATTTTGGGCATGGTGCAATGCCCCCGGTGGGGTGGTGGTGTGTTGCAGCAGCAGAGTCTGTCTGCTCCAGTGAGCAGAGAGGTTCACGGGGCAAATACAGGTGAACAAGACTCATGTCATTCCCAGGTGACAGGTAGAGGAAGAGGGCTGAGAGGTTTTTCTTGTTTCCTTCTTTGCTTTTATTTTCTTCTTTTTTTTTTGTTTACTTTCTCTCTCTTGTTCTTGCCTCCTCCAAACTAAAGCTGTGCAATAACTCAATAGCAATATTGTGATATAAGAACAAATATCATCTGAGATTTGATTATTGAAATAGCGAAATATTATAAGGCAGCGTTGCAGTTAAGTGACAGAATTTCTGAGCCATTTTGTTACGTAAACCTAACCAGTCGATCTTTTCCTAACCCTAACTAAAGGCTGGTCCACACTACAAGATTTGTCCAATCTTAACAGATATTGAAAATGTGAGAGGCCGCACACATAACAACATGTTGTGTTAAATTTAACAGTTTAGTTCCTATAGTGTATGGAGAGCAACAGATTCATTCATGAACAACAAGAGTCCCCACTCAAAAAAATGGAAATCTCTCGCGATTAATTGTGGAAGAATTAGCGATATTAGTTTTGTACTTCTTTGTACTGAAAATTCACGTAGGATGAATGGATGAAGTCATGGAAACATGTTAAATAAACACTCGTATTGTTGCCACAAATCAACAAGTTGGTCTTACTACTTAGTAGTATAGCTGTCCCCACACAATATATCATATATTGATTCTGAGTTTTTAAAAACTCACAATATTGGACTTTTTCCAATGTATCCTGGTGGTAACCCCCATCTGCATTTGGAAAGGTTTCTCAATTGAATTTCCTATCATTACGATGACTAGGGCTGGGTGTCAAATCTCAGCACCTTTTGAATGCCAAATGAAAGGTCTTTATAGCATTTGAGTGTCGGACTGCAAAGTATTGAAATTCTAGTCAGTGTTGCTTATTCTTTGACCAGACATTTCGTGTCTTAAATCAGGAAATCAAGACCGTTTGCCAATTTTAGACAGTGTATTGTGAATCTAAAATTCTTGAATGGCTACTTTTGTAAAGACATTACAACATATTATATATTTGTTAAATAAAAAAGAAGAGGTTTGTAGAAATAGTCCGATATTCTGAGGTATTGAAAAAAGTTGGGAACTGGTGTCAAAGTGGATTTGGAGTCAGAAATGATACCCAAAATGACACATACTGTGATAAAAGGTTTTATTCATGTCGTCCAGCCCTCGCCCACCACGACAAACACTTCCTCACATTTAATCTGTCCTCTACCTGTATTTCCTTGCTTTCTCTACAAACAGCACCTTCCTTATAGCTCACAGGATCTAAACATTCTCCTGCTCCTCCCAGAACCTTCCATATCTTTACCTCTCTGTTCTCTCGTCTCTCCCTTCCTGTTGCGACCCTCTCATTCTCTCTGCGTGAGGTCGTCGAGTCGTGGCAGTTCTTGCAGTGGGAGGGGTGGTGTAACCCCGGCTGTTTTGGCAGATAAGCCCCAGCCTGCCCACCTGCTTCCCCGCTGCTCGTCAGCCAAATAGGACTCTCGCTGTCACAGGCGTTCACTCGGTGGCAGAAGGTTGCCACCTCGACAGATCCACCGGCAGCCGCCTCACCGCTCCCTGTTCTCATCTGGGAAGGATGGAGAGCATCCAAAATATCTTTGAAACAAACAGCACATGTAAAAAATCTCCAAAGAATTGAACTGTTGAGTGGGAAAATTGCTCTCTGTGTCAGCGTTGAGATGGAGATGGTGGGATGTTTTATTTATTTTCCTTTGACCTTGATTTTTACCAGGATTGTCTCTTGAGATCACTTTTTTAGAACAAGCCTGGCCAAATTGGCAGCACACTTAAAACACTAGAAAATGAATTGACAACAATTTTGGTGATCGATTAATCTGTTGTGGCACTTTTCAAGCAAAAATGCTAAACCTTTGCTAAACCCCAGCTTCTCAAACTTGAGGATTTGCTGTTTGTCTGTCATTGATTACGTTTCTACACAGAATATTCAGTTTTTTGCCCTTATTCTGAAAAAGATAATAATCCTACTAAGCTGTCTACAAGGCTAATGAACATGAATATTACACTGATATTCCTGTTTACATGCTGCCGTGCATACTCCGATTAACGTAAACCGGTGGTGTACTTATTCGACCGTGCAAACACCGCCTCCCTCTTTCATTCCTTTAACGACCTTCTTGAAAAAGTCGTTGCTGTGATAGTTGCTCATATCCAAAAACCTGTTTATATCCATGTCTTTCATAATGTTTAAATATAGGTGTGTTTCTCCTTCTTTTCTTTTGGACATGCATCTCTGCAAACTGTTGCCAAGCTGGTTTGTGTGCAACAAAACAGACCTGGCCGTAAACGGGCAACAGGCTGTGTGTCACAAACTGCCGGAAAAATTGAGACGTATTTTCTGAATATGCTGCACACATGTCCAAAGAATGCTACTAAAACCAGAATAATATCGGCATATCCCACATGTCTTAATCGGAAAATGCTCCATTCAGAACAAGGCCTAATTCAGAATATCCAAACGGAATATGCTGTTTACATGACCCGTATCGAATGCACAATATTTTAATTTTCAGAATAATAGTGGAACATTAGTGTGCTATAAAACGTAGTCAGTGTAAATGAAATATTTGGGGATTTTGGACTGCTGGTTGGATAAAAGTTCTGACCAAAAAGAGGGAACCAAGGATGAAATACAATGGCAGGACAACAAATGGTGTTTATTATTTCTTGTGACCTGCAATTTAAAAATTATTTTTTTAAATATTTTTAAAATGGCCTCTGGGAGTGGATGCTGCTAAATATCCTGGCAACCAAGCTTGTAATTTGAATTTGTTGGAAATAATGGGGCAATAAAGCAGTGATAGCCTTACGAATAAACGTGTTTCAGTGAAATAGCCTGTGTTTGGTCAAGAAGGGCCACTTTGTTTCTTTGGTATACTTTTATTTGCAAGGCTAATGCTTCAAGGTACAGTGAGGTTATAAATTGCAACCAACTGAAGCGTCTCCCTTGTGCCAAGAACTACGTTGGCCAATGCAAAAACCATGAATGTCCCAATCTAGAGCCAGTGTTTGGTTTGTCCGTTCTGAGCTACTGTAGAAACATGGCTTCGGCTCCATGAAGAGGACCCGCTCCCTACGTAGATATACAGTAAATGGTTCATTGTAAACAGAAACACAACAATTCTTATTTTCATATACATTATACACTATAGAATATATACTTTCTATTCTATTTCAGCCAATAGATCCTTCTCATTGTTACATAATGTTCCTTTAAGGGCTTTAACTGTAATTCAGGGAGCCGACGTGTATTTGGCTGTTAAATCAGACGGCAGCGGTCAGCTCCAATCTGAACTGTGACCTTCAAATGTTATGTTGTGAATCCAGACTGTGTAGGCATCCGCCTCTCAGGCACTCTTGTGTACGCACGGACCTTTAGTATTGTGATTCCGTTTAATTGATTTGTTGCTGCGCTAATGACGGTTATAACATCAAGTTGTCTTCTTTGATGATCCAATCATCGCGGCTGTCAGGGAGGCGCTCCCTTCCCCCGGGCGCTCGCCGCACATCCTGATGTGAATGTATGAAAGCCAGCTGCACGCTGGTGGATTTACAGCACTGAGCCGAGCAGTCTGAGTTATATTTCTGTGCCTCGAGCCAAAGAAGCGATTGCCTGGTGGAAAGCGTCATGGTAAAGGTCAATAAACAGTGGCTTGGTTATTGTGTGGCAGATTGAAAAGGAAATTATTTTGTGGTGGAGGCAGAGAGGTGTGTGTATGTTTGCATGTGCTGTTTTCCTCTGTGTGTGTGTGAGAGTGTCGGTTGTGCCCTGTGTTCTTTCCGTTGAGGGTTTCTCTTGGCAGCGAGTCTTCCAGCTGACCTACTCAGCCTACAGGGCTGTGAAATGACCCACCACAGGGCTCACCTGGGGCTCTGCAACCTCTCTCAGCTGTTCCCATCACACTGCTGCTTCCAAACGGTGCTTTCTTTTTTCCATCTCCACTTTTTCCCCCCTGCTTTATATTCACTCACCACACCTCATTCACTCTGTTCTCTGTCTCACGTAGGCAGAATCGCTTACTTTCTCTCTTTCCTCCAGAGACTTAATGTTTCCCGTTTGGATCCTGTTTGCAAGGCTTCAATAAGAATCACTTAATGTAGAGAGAGAGAGAGAGAGAGAGAGAGAGAGAGGAGAGACGGACCTCTGTTTTTTTTTCATAGACCACTGAAAACATTCCAGGAATAGGAACAGCCTATCTCAACAGCCTCTTTTGCTTACTTGCGGTTGTTGGCCGTGTCTCATGCTCTCTCTCTCTCTATTATGTACAAAATGAGAATGTTTTCCCCTTTTTGTTTTGTCTTTTTTTTCCACTTAAATCCTGCAGTAAATGTATCTCTTCATCCTCACCATACGCTCCGTACACTTCCTGCCCTACCCCGTAAGTTGAAAGCTTAAGTGTTTTTTTTTTTTGTGGAGTTTGATTCCTCGCCACCAGAGGCCAACACGGCTGTACTCTTCCTCTGATGGTGAAGAGATGGGATGATGGAAAGAGAATGATCCTCATGGCGCAGACATCAGTCAAGCTGACAAATGGCAGCTCCAAACTTGGAAAGCCATTAGCAGGCCGAGGCTGGAGTGAAGCCGGGCCAAGCCCCGCTGATTTCCATGAGCCCCCTCCACCCTCCTTCCAAAGCGCAGGCCCGTGCCAGGCCACGACATGGCGGTGGGTGTTAGCACCACCTCTCTGTCCCTTCTGGCCTTCGCAGCCAGTGTGTTGACATAGGGCCGAGCCCCAGTCATTAATGAACAAACCCTCTAAAGAAACACGAGGGGGTCGGCTGTCTTTTTATTTTCACCGTTATGACTCATGCAATTGGCAGAGGGCTCTGTGGGAGTTGAAAATAAGTGCTATGACTGGCGTTGTGTATTCACCGCCCAGCGTATACAGTTTGTCAACACTGATGTCATGATTCAGACTCAGAATCTGGACGAAGTAAAGCAGAGTTTGGAATAAAGCTTCTAACATGCACATGTGCTGAATTAAAGCGTCTGTGAAGCCAAAGTTTTTGCAGTTTGATATTGTGGCGGCGGTGAGTGTGGGGTTGTTGGTGGCGTTATAGCTTTGAACGTAGCTGTAGCAGTGTGTGTGTGCAGTTTATTTGTCAGTGAATAAATGCTACAACTCCTCAAGACCCGAGCCAACTCCTGTATCTTGCAACGCCGCCTCAGACTCTCTTAAGGTGGGCTTTTAAGTAGAACCAGCTATTCTCCTTTAATCAACAAGCCGCTCTTCTGAGTTTTGCTCAGCTTTTTAGCAATTTTCTTATATTTATTTTAACCGTTTAACCGATAGAATTAATCGGTTAACATTCTTAATGTTGGTTAATGGTTAAACGGTTAATTATTAACATCCCCAGGCCGGAGGCATTATATTATTGATAGGGCTGACCCGAATGCTTCGAAGCTTCAACCATTGCCATGGTAGTCAACCTCCAAATCAGTATTTGAATGCTTCCATAGCCCAATAGCCCATGAAATAAGGAATAATCCCACAACATTATTCATATTCAGCATTAATTATTATTGGTCATTCTCAGATGGATATCGTTGTTTGTTATGTGTAGAGGTGCATGTGTGTACAGTTGTGCGGCCTTTGAATATTTCTCACCGTAGCTTCGAAGCCCAAAAATTGGTATTCAGGACAGCCCTAATTTTCAGCTGTCTGTCCATTAGCCCGTACCTCCATCCGTACCATTGTCGTGAAGGTGATATCTCAGTAACACGTGGAGCGAATTTCTTCAAATTTGGCACAAACGTCCACTTGGACTCCAGGATGAACTGATTAGATTTTGGTTGTCAAAGGTCACTGTGACCTCACAAAACTCAAGAATTCATACGCTAATTCCGACAATTTCACATAAATGTTTAAGAGGATAAAATGCTGAAGTGATTTTGGACAGACGTGAATGTAAACAGCAACTTCAACGGTTGGCAGAGGCCATCGAGGCGGTAATTCTAGTTATCGGTAAATTCTCTTCTTTTGAACAGCTCGCTGCACATGTGCCAATTTGGACTCATTTTGACTTTGCATCTGATTATCACTACACAGACGACACAAAATGGCTTTTTTTTTTTAGCTTCTCTTAGGTGAGAGGTTAGTCTTTCTGTCTTTGACTGAGCTCCACGGAGAAGAAAATGTGTTTGGAAAACATCAGCAAACTGCTGTGTTTTTCTATTTGTGTCTTTGTTTTAGCAGCTGCTTTTATAAAAGATATATTGTTCCCTTTTTGTTCAAACAGAAATAAAGAGTCAGTAGGGAGGGAGAGAAACATTAGCTTGTCTAAACGCTGTGCCACAAATCTTCTACTTCTTCTTGCTGTAGAATAACGCTGAATACACCAAAGGATGTCTTTGAAATCATGTCTGATTTTGCAAGTTGTCTTCAAAAACAAGACGTTTGAGTGAAAATGAATCCGGGTTGATGCAACGTAAATATTAAGGGAGAAACTAGACTGTTAATTTACATTTTATTAACAAATGGTTTGGTTTGAATAACATAAGCGATAATTGTCTGAAGATTAGATTCAGACAACACTGCTCTTAAATGCTTGCAGAGAGTCTGGATGCAGAATAGACTGTTGTGGTGAAATTGTCTGCAGACGAAGAGGAAATTGGCTTCGTTTCAGAGCGTGATTATAGCGAGCTGGTAAACAAAACAGAAAACTGAAGTGTCTGATGTTCGAGTTGAAAGTAGTTGCCTCATCACAGCAGACTGTGTGAGTGTGCGTATGTGTTGGAATTTAACACTCTTGTGTTACACACCACAGTGACTCACAGGTGGGGGACAGAATGCCGCCCTACAGGAAATGTCAAGATGCACATGGAGATATAGCATGTGAAATGTGGCCCGACTCCTTAAACACAACAACACAGTTGCTGATGAGTGATGAGTGAGGAGCTTTAACCTGAAACCTGAGAGAACACTGCGTTAACGTTTGGAGCAAAACTTACTTTTGTCCTTTTGTGATTTGACACGAGCATGGAACCTTGGAAACGGGGCATTAATCAGTAAGTAATTATTTATCATTTCCGTCTTCTAGTCCTCTCTGTTGTAGAACACTTTGTAGCTCTCTATGAGCTTTTTAAACCTTCAATGTCTCCTGAAGTCGCAGGCTCAGGCTCTTATTATAGATGATTGTTAAAGACCCTTGATTACAATGTGAACACTGGGGATGCACCGATCCGACTTGTTCAGTCCCGATACCGATATCGATACCTGGGCTTTGGGTATCAGCCGATACCGAGGACCGATCTGATACCAGTGTTTAATTAATACGCTGTATGCCTCACTGTGTGAAGGTGACTGGCATCATTCTTTTGTGTGTAAAGCAACAACAGGCTTGACTGAAACATTATTTTCTTAACTTTGTAGAACAAATGTAACAAATAAAAACATATAAATTTACTAAATTCTTATTTATTATTATTAAAATAATAAAAACTTGGTAAAAAAACACAATTCAAGTGTAAACCTTTTTAATGCAGCAACAAATTGGTCAAAACTTAAACAGGAATTAAAATTCCAGTATGTAATGTGTAGTATATAAACATAGAATTGGCCCCGTTGTCACATCCCTCGTGAAAACTACCATAAACACAGAGGAAAATGGGAAAAAAAGCAAAAGTGACATAATACAACATAATATGGAAGAACATTGAGTAAGTAAATAAATAAACAAATATGCAAATGAGCAAACAAGCTCAAAACGAGCACTAAATGTTAAGTTGTCATTCTTATTTTAGCAAACTTCGTTTCTCTGATCAAAACAAGGACAAATTCAGATATATGTCAAATTGTGTATTTATATCAAACAAAGTACAATGAGCCTCATGCAGGAAGCGATAGAGGGAACCGTATCATATCTATGATTTGTTCTGATTTTGTTAGCACCCATTGATTTCTGGGATTCACCAATGTTTTCTTATTTTTGCTCTTCTCTTAAGAGAACATTTTATGAGTGGTTGAAAGATTTCTTCCGAAAAAAAATCTAGAAAAGAAAAAACATTCAAAAAAAATGCATGAGTATCATCTAATCAAATTTAGATTATTATATGTTTTAAAGTAATTATAATTTGGAATATTAAATTAGTGGGCTAAAGAATACTTGGTCCATTGATTCCAATTAAGACTATAAAATCCCCTGGAGTATGTTGCATGCGTTCGGCTTCTGAATGACTCACATACTGCCCTTTGATGCGTTTTGATTTTCCTGTAACGTCAATACTGACGCTCTGGAAAATCACATGTTTACTTTGTTTAAGCTTATGTAACAGTACCTCAATTTCACTACTGTCAAAGTTCTTCTTCTCTCTGCCTTTTTTTCGTTGGCTTGTCTCCAGTTCTTGGGCATGTGCCAGAGTATATTATGCACACAGCACAACACTGGCCCTTATGTAGTGTTTAGGGGCCGTTACCTGTGCTACTGTAATTATAAACAATCAGCCACACGCCTCCAATTTATGATCAAGTGGGATTCATCATTCAGCTCACCTGGGTAAGAGCAGATTTGGATGGTTAAAAACGTTTGCTGCATCTGGAGTTCTCTTATTCTTTCTCTGAACAGAAAATATGAGAGAAATTTAAGAGAACGTTGCTGCATGAGGCCCATCGTCACTTAAATATCTCTTATTTGAAGTTGGCAGATAATGAATACCAACTGGATTAGTTCTGTACACAGCCAGGGTTTCACAAATAAAGAATATTTTTCAAAGACAAAAATATTTTTAAGCAATCTGATGCTATACACGGAGGTCATTACCCAAAACGTAATGTATACAGGTGGCTGGGGCTGCCTGTTTCAGCAGCAGATAGACTGTGAACTCATATCGGAGTAGATTATTTTACTTTTATGTATTCTATTTGACCTTTATTCAACCAGGATAGTCTTTTAAGATGGGAAGCTCCTTTTTTTGTGATAAAGTCCTTGCTGAAATGGCAGCACATTTGTTACACAGATGAACACAGACTCTGTACACTAAAGGAAGAGGAGCGAGGAAGGAAGACAAGGGGGGAAATAATGAACATAAAAAGAAAAGAAAGGAAACATAAAATATTGTAAAGGGGACCTACTATGCTTCTTTTCAGGTTCATACCTGTATTTTGGGTTTCTACTAGAACATGTTTACATGCTTTAATGTTCAAAAATGCTTTGCTTTTCTCATACTGGATGTACGGCAGCACTTCTTTTCACCGTCTGTCTGAAACGCTCTGTTTGAGCTCCTGCCCCGCCCCCTCGAAAACCCCGGTCTGCTCTGATTGGTGAGCTAGCCCACTGTTGTGATTGGTCAACCGAACTCTTCGGACTCTGCTCGAACTAGCTTTGTTTGAGGGCGTGCGAAACTAGCCGCTAGGCAAAATGTGTTACTTGGTGACATCACCACGTTACGGAAGAAAAGGCGGGACTTCAATCAAGGCGTTTCAGGCAGTTCAGGAGCAGTGTTTCTGTGGGGGAGAGTAACTCTCTATGACCTGGACTTTGGGCTCTGTAGCCCTTTTAACAGACGTTTTACATGCATAAAAATCTATATAACACATTAAAGGAAAGGAAAAAGCACAAAAAATAGGTCCCCTTTAAATTTGTATTTAATCAGAACAGTTCCATGTCCTCACCACGTCCATGACTTTGTTTTAAAGCCTTTGAACTTGACTAGTGTCTATAATTTCCAGGTAGATGAAGCGGCCCCACCTAAAGGCTAATTTTATGCCAATTTTGAGAATAGGCACTCGAAATTGAAAACTTTCCATAAGAGTGGAATATCACTTTGTTTAAACCTTTTTCTAGCATTAAATGGCTTGAATGAGTCACTTGTCTGAGACAAAAGGGCAGGACAAGTGTGTCTGTCTGCTGCTTCAAACATAAAGGACACTATCTGTAACTGTTCTTATTACCATGCTCTTGCATTTAGATCGTTTGTGAACTTTGACCTTCATTAACTTTGGAATAGTTTTTATTCTGTATTCAGTGTTTCTTATAAACAGTTAAACCTCCTCACCCGAGTGTCTATCTGTCGCTGCCTGTGTGAGGGATTTTAAGACAATATGAAATCTCATCTACCACCTAGAATGCCTTGTTTACCGAAGAGCTCGGCACACCGGGAAACGGGCAAAACGGGAGCTTAAGAGTGTGGCCGTCGGAAAACAGGGATGGCGTTGACAAGGCAACGGGAGCTCATTATCTCGTCGTCTATGCTGGTCCACGGCGCGCCATTGATGGGTGCCAGAGGAGAGTTTGGAGCAGACAGATGGGGTTGCACCCTACGTTTCACACACAAGTCGATTGAGCAGGAATAACACGTCCATGGAAATGACATGTCGGCGCTGTAATCCTGGATTACCTGTCTGCCTCGCTCTCCTTCGCGGTGCGTCTGCATGTCGCACGTTCCGTATCAGACGAGATAACAAACAGTGGCTCAGCACCAACTGCTGTGAGACTGTGTTTGATCTGTATTGTCAAGATACACAATGTGCGCAGCGAGAGCCCGGCTGTCTCTCTCTCCCTCTGCTGACCAGTGTTTCACATTATGTGTGACGCAGGTACAGTTTAGGTGGAGGGGAAAGATCTGTTGCTGTAGGTCATGCGGTCGGCATACGAGATTACTGCTCGTATCTGATTTTGTCTGGGTGTGTGATCATATCTACTGTACTCAAGGATGCCTACCATATCTGCTGCAGTTATCACCTTCCACTGACGTAAAGATGCCGCAGAGCCACGATAGCAAAAGGTGCCGCATCTGTTTGATGTGAAACATATTTTAATATTGAATTAACAGTTGCCCTTCTGCTCACCTGTATAACAATTTTGAGGCGTACGTGCATCCCTACTCAGTGGAGATGGTCCTCCACTGATAAACGCTCACAACGTTGGTGCGTAATGCTCCAGCTATGCAGTATTTACCAATCAAGGAATAATTAAATTCTTAATTAACTTTATTTAATCATAATGCCCTTGAAACAAATTCTTGAAGACCTCTCTCCATTTTTTTTCTCATAGACGGTTAAATAGTCATGCTGATTTATTTTGTTTCCGGTTCGCAACGTCTACTTCTTCTTCTACTATGTTTCCTGGCGGATTACAGCCATGCGTAGCCTATAGCGCCAACTTCTGAAACCGGTTGATCGAAACGCGCCTAACCAGCATTTCTTTTTTTTCTGACAAAAGTTCCCGCTTGACAATTGAATGGAAACACAGCTGGGATCTTTTTTTTTTTTCCCCTGAGAGACTTGAGGACACATTATGTGAAACATTTAAAGTCAGCAACATAAAACTGCACAGCCAGCTTACAAGAAACGACGACCACAGTTTGACAACTATTAAGTTAGCAACTTGAAAGTCACAGTGAAATGGAAGTTGGAGCGTCTTTAGCGTTCTGTACTGAGATGTATCTCACAGGGAAATGGAATATTTGAGTGGTGTACAATTACAACAGGGATTTAAATCAAATCATTCGCATTTGACCGCTAAAAAGTGGGCGGGCTGTTTAGCGCTACACAGGACTGTTGGCTCCACAGACACACACACACCTCCCTCACATGTTGTTAGATCAGGAGGAGGACGAGGAATAGATGAGAGATTTTCAACTGGCTTTGTGTCACTGCAGCGCGAGCAGTACATGCAGATGAACACTCACCCGCCAGCAAAAGTCTGCCGGTTGTTCCGCGTCATCATCCCGCGGTCTTTGGCTGTTCATCTGCGTGTACTGCCGCGCTGCAGTAACAGAGCCGGTTGAAAATCGGCAACGTTTCCCTTGAATGAATTAGACCTCAGCTACATTCTTTTGGAAATGAAAACATTTTTGTCTACTGATATCCAAAAACACATCTCTGCCTATCTCGCCATATTGCTCTGTTAGCTGCTACGATCCACAGACAATGAAGTGCAGTTTTATATGATCGGCCAAAGTTTCATTTGATGGGATTCATTTTTGTAAAGGAACAGAAAAGCTAGGGGTTTTGATGTAAAAAATAGTCTGATACTGATTTTTTGACATATTTAGCACATACAAAGAGATAATAAATTAAACACAGGGACACTGGATTAAGACTGGCAAAATATATGTTTCATTGCATGGGGACATTATACTTTTGGCTTTAATATAATATAATGTAGTTGTGAACTTTACACAGCATGCAGGACATTATCCTTTTTCACTATTGCTGGATTTCCTTTTTGCGTTTTGACTGAACTGAGGCATCAGCCCAGATATCACCCAAGCTGACTACTTTGCTTTCTTTTTGTTGTCGCATCTTGTTTCCATTCCAAGCTGTCATAGTTGCACCATGACAGCTGCCGAAGCTAATTGGCGTAAGTTGTAGTCAACCTTCCTTGTATTCAAACCTGAGTAGTCAAATGTGTGTCATGCGTAAGTTGCGTCCCTCAAGATCCAATTTGGTACCATTTATTCACATGGTTTTATTTAGAAAATGTCATTTCAAATATTTTTTTGCAGTTTAGAACAGATTAGAAAAGGTGTGGAGGAAAAACTTGGGCACTTTTCAGCCTGAGTGGCCAGAGAGATCTACATCAGCAGCTCTGTGGGTGAGGACTGTCCTCAGAGATCGCCTTGGACCGCTGCCACCGGTCAGATTACAGCCACAGGAGTCTGGGGAAGAAAAACCTCCAGCGAATAGCCCCGACTTGCGTTTTTATTCAATCCCCATCCTCAACATTTTATTTCCAGGGTGTAACAACTTTTTTTCTGAGAGTGTGCGAGCTGTTTACATTTCCGTCCCTCAGCAGCGAGTCTTCCTTTTGCGTGATGTGCTCTGCTGCCGGTGTTTACCGACGGGCACGTCGTGTGTTTGCAGGAACTGAGTGGGAGAAAGGGATTTAGTGTTTTTCCTGTTCATGATTTGCATGATTGTGGTTGGGAGCACTGTGGCAGCCTGCAGGATTTTTTAGTCGCATTTAGTTGGCACAAATAGTCGTATAGCTCAGAGAGCAGGCAGAGATTTGACATCTCAGATTCCTTAAAGAAGGCTCGTCCCTCACTTGTGTGCATCATACGCAAATGTCAAATCTTTTGTCCAAGGGCACAAAAACCTTGCAGCAGTTGATAAGCAGCGTTATTTGTGCTGAGCTGAACAATAGTACACTGACGATAACACTGATTACAGAAACCATTAATTAAATCTAATAGGAGCAAAATCGGTGAAGATTGACCTTGTAACTTCAAAAACTAGTAGAGAAAGTGACATCTTGCTGTAATTTGAAGTCTTTCTGAACGGTTTTATACAGCACAGGTGCATATTGGCTTTTCTATCTTAGTTTATTTTGCAAAGCACATATAGCACAAAGCCGTTTTGTTGTTGTTGTGTTGTAATCCTGTAGAAGTGAGGCATCACAGGTCTTTATGTTTTAACAAACAACCATAGCCATGGCACAGTAACAACCTCACAGACAACACTGCAACCAAGAAAATGAATTCATTACAAGTCCACAGTACGTAGGCTTCAAAGGGACAAGGACAAAAAGCACACATAAGGCATAACTGTTTTTATTTATCGTGTCTTTCCAAATGTTGTCTGGAAAAAATGCAGACTTTTGTTTTTTCAGTTAACCTTAATGATCTAGGTGAGGTTTGCAAACACACATCAGATTCCAGTCTTTTACTGAGGGCAGCATGCCGGCTCCCGTTCACTCCTATGGAACTTGATCAGTGGCTCATGAATCCAAAATGGCTCGACTGCCGAGTGATAAAGTACCCGGATTTTTTGGCGATCGTGAAGATCCACTGGGCCCAAAGAGCAAGCGAAGTAGTGTTTCCATTAACTCCGCCTCCCAGCCCGCGGTCCAGCCTCGGTTTGAGGCTCATTCACATGAACAGAGGATGGAAAATAAGTCTGGATTTGGCTATTAGTGCATTTTACAACTTTTAGGACCTAAAGATATAAATAAGGGCTATTCAAGTGTTCATACTTCGAAGCTGATTTACCTTAAAAAAAAAATGTAAGTCTATGGGAAAGAGTCTTTTTGGGCCGAATGGCATCACGTGACGGACATGGAAGTTTTAATTCCACCGTTTAGCCGCTTTGAAAATTTGCTTCAAAGCCTGGCACTCTTCTTGGAGGCTTGGAGGGCAGGACAGCTTCTCAAGGACCATTTTCTCTTTCAGTGCATTGCTCAAAGGCCCCAGCACAGTTATTGTTTAGAAAGTGGAGGGACCCTTCTTGAGGCACTCTGTGGAAGAGCATGGAGAGAAAGTTCATTACAGTGTTTTGACTTCACATGGTGTTAATTAGGGAAGAGCTCTTCAGGAGCAGCTTAACTAAATTAGTAGATAATTTTATATCAGAGCTGTCAAAGTTAACGCGATAATAACGCAAATTCCTTTTAACGCCACTAATTTCTTTAACACATTAACGCAACTTGCGATTTTTACCTCGTAGTGAGGAATCCACTGGAACCAGCCATGTCATGTTAAGGACACAAAACATAATATCGCTATATTCTACATTTTTGTTATTTTCTTACACCCCTGTCAATTACTCACCCCGTGTTACCCTGAATTCTTGAAGGAAACTTGAAAAGAAAGCTGTTTTATTCGTATGCCTCCACGGTGAATGGAGAATCCAAAAAACAGAGTAAGTCCTTAATGAATGGAAGTAAATGTAGACCAGATTTAACAACAGAAGAACTATATCAAAACTTCTCATTTATCCAGTCATACATCATCAAGGATTTTCATTGTTCGCAGCCGACTGATTGAACTCTCAGCTTCTGTGTTTAGCATACAAAGAAGTGTTGATTTGAACAAATTGAAGTGCTGAATGTTTCCTCTCTGTCAACATATAGGGCCTACTGTATACTGACGGCACAATCTCGCTTCATTGCCGTTTCTTTGTCGGCTCGCATGACGCTTTCGACGTTTTCCAATTTAGCTGTCAAAGTTACTGGAAGGACGGCGAGAAGAAAAACAAAAGCAACATACCAACAAACGGAACACACACACTCACACTCACACACACACACAGAAACAACACAATCTGTTGTGTGCACTGTTTGGCCAATAACGTCTAAGAGATTCACGAAGGCAAATCAAATATGGATAGACATTCATACATCCAAATTGATGCGTCACTCACAGTGGGAGGGAGACAATTGCTGTAATTGTGAAGAGGGTTGGTGACAAGATGTAAAAACAATGGCAGTCTCTGTCTGACTATGTCTCACTCTCACACACATACACACGTATTCTGAATAGAAAAGCTCTGAGAAATGTATTTGTGCCTGCAGAGGAAAGTATTTGTATCCTTGTGTTTGCATAAATATATGAGCTGAGGTGTTTATAGCGGGGTGACTGTGGGGAGAAAAGGCGCCTTTCAGTATAATATGCTCTTTAATAAAGACACAGGTTGGCAGATTGGGAGTGTCAGTGCATGTGGCATACAGCCTCTTCAGGTGATTTATGAGCGCGCTGCTAGGCTATTACATTATGGGCCCCAGTCCTATTCAGTGAGGATGATAAGAGCAGCCCACCTCCATCGAAACACTGCAGGTACAAGCGTTTTGTTTTAGTGGAATATTACTGCTTTTTGATAAAGGAATTAAGTAGGAGCAGAATCTAATCATGTTGTCTGAGCTGTAGCTGTAGCTCATCTATTAGGTTAGCGTTTCGGCTTTTGTCCTTCAGAGTTTGCAGAGCATGTTCGAGGGAAAACGGCTTGGAATAGTTTGCATCTTCATTGAATTTCAAATGTTAGACCTCTCTTTATTGTGTAAACAATATTATGCATTAGTTATACTTGCATGAGGCAAGCAACCAAACCAAATGTTTTTTAACCTCTCGAGGACTGCCTCCGTTTATTCCAGAACAGTTCCGTTCAGTTTCTGCTACAATTTAAAAACCTTACCGCAGGAAGAAAAAGGTGCAAGTCTGCAGTTTTGTTTTTTTTTTCCTCCCACTCCGTGGCTTTGGACCTGGCCTCGTGTTGGCAGGGAGACAGAGGCGAGAGGCCGACACAGCGAGGCCAGAGTTCACGCCGCAGAGCGCCGCAGCCGAAAGGCCAGTTGTCAACCACCGGCGGAGGGGAAAACAATGGGGCATCAGCCAGAGAGGTTTGGAAAAAAGGACGAGTCAGGGTCGCTTTCACTTAACACAGCATGGCGTCACTGCAGTGAGCCACAGGGGCTGAGGGGAGGAGGTAGGAGGCAGCCTTGGGCTTAGGGAATAAGGTAGGAAAGAGGTACAGACCGATCTGAAGGCAGAATACTTTGTCTTTATAGTAATTACATAATGATCAGATTATGGTCCATAAGTTGACGTCATCTTTATTTGTTGTTGTTACATGTCTCTATGACAAGAGCGCTGAAGTTCATATTTTACTGTAGGGCTGCCGTCTTAGTCGATAAGTAGACTAATTGGTAGTTTTGGTCTTAGTCGACTAAGATTTCTTTAGTCGATTAGTTATTGTTTATGCTATTTCATGGGAGAGGGAAGTTTGGAGCGCCCTGCTGGAGCTGTTGCCGCCGCAACCCGACCCCGGATAAGCAGTTGAAGATGAGTGATGAGTGAGGGAGCTAAATTCATGCTGAATGACTTATTTTCAAAACTCTGGTAAACACAAGATTGTAAGTGGTGCTTTTGTGTGATTCTTTGTGGAGAGACTCTCTGTTGATGAGTGTAACGTTATACAGACATAACAAAGATGCTGAATGAGAGAGGCATCCGCCGATACGTTACACGGAAACACACCGTGTTGATAGTAAGTCGACCACCTCACGGTACCGGCAGCTGTGAGCTGTGATCTGTTTTTAAAGTCGCGCACCTTGGCGGAGGTATGCGCTCTCCGAGTGCCATTCTAGTTTAGCATTACCTTATTACTTATATCAATGATTCAGAAATCCAAAGTTTTAACCCACTGAAAGCTGAGGTGGATGACATATTTGGTCAAACATACCTGCTTTCTTTCAAAAGTATCTAAAGAACTGGGTTTGGTTTGTTTGTTTGTTTGTTTGTTTGTTTTGGGCGTTTCAGGATTTTGGTCTGATTCTCAAAGAGATGCTATTTTACTTTCTTTACAGCCTTTTTGTGTTTCTGATGGCAGTCCTGAAGGCATCTGAAGGCCAACGGCAACTCTTGACAGTTTTCTGAATGCTGGATTAATGTGTGTTGGCTTTATTGTCCTTTGGGATGATGTGCCAACATATTTCAGTGTTGGCAGTCCAACAAAACTCCATCTTTAGACATTTGCTGCTAGAGCAGTGGAGTCGAGCAGAGAGGATCTTTGTCAGATATGAAGGACTGACTCAGAACTGCCTCCCAGCGGGATGGAAAAGCAGAATAATTAATGGGTCTAATATTCCACTCCATCCTGACAGCCCCTCAAGAGCTCATTTGTGACAAGAAAGTGTAAAGACCCATCTCCCCGTCAAAGATACTGATAAGGACCAGTCTCCTTATGATTCATAAGTTGTCCAAAAAGGCAAAGCCCATCATTGGCGGTCCACCTCCTATCACCAATCACGACATTATGGCAGAGCTGTGAGATGGTTTTGGACGACAGACTGCATCATTGTTTCCTTGTAATTTTTGCATTTGGGCCAATCGCATGTCTTCTACAGGCTTCTCGGAAACGAATCAATTGTTTCCAGAAGTCGTGAACGGCAGGATACGACTCGCCATCGTCTGCCGGTGCAGAGGCAGGCTGAGACAAATAATGCAGCTCCCTATTTGGAAGGCATTATCCCCTCACAAGTGTGAGGCTATTTATGTTGAGTGTGGGTTTATGTAATGAGTGTGGCCATACCAATGTGCCAATTAGTCTCGGAAACTCATACATGCATTCCTGCCTCGCCACTGGTTTGGAATGAAGATGCAATTTTTGACAGCAGTGATGTTACACTACAGGGCTTGAATGGATTTGATTTCTACGCCTAACGCCAGTTTTGATAAGTGCTTTCCAATAATTTCAATATCAAGATGGAAATGGTCCAAAAAAACGTTTTGACCGAGAGACACATGCATTGTTAATTGACACCAAGGATAATTGAAATTAAGTAGAACAACTTCCCACAGACTGCCAGTTTAGTCCCGATCAATATAAAGCAATAAATATGTCCTCAAACAAAAACACATCACATTTATCATGTTGGAGGTTATACAATGACACTTAAAGTGGCCAGTAATTGAATTTTAATCAAAGGCAAGTGATCAGTCCAGAATACTGGCAAACTCATTTTGATTTGAGGTTTAACAGAAAACACGGTATATAGAAGATGGATATATTTGCAGATTTATTCAGCAGCTTTACCTCCGGTTTTCCCCTCAGACTCAAATGTTTATGCCACCGCTTTGATGTGTGTTTTATTAGTTTTTATCTCCAAAGGACAGCGGGGAGATTAGGTGGAACTCAATCTCCCCAACACCTCTGCACCCTTTAGCAAACGGCTGTGTTCGGCAACACTATCATTACACACATTACATGAAAACTGGAGAGTAGTGGGCCTTATCGTGTCATGTTTTCCAGATAGTGGTGGCTAACAAGACACAAATGCGCGAATGGGAGGGGGGGGAAATTGTCTCAAATGAAAATGGCAAATAACACCAGTGTCTTCTTCAGTTAGCAGCGTGGTCAGCAGCTGTTTTCTTTTGTACGCAGGTGCATGTAGAGAGAAGCCTGCAGAGAATTGAGCAATTTATTCGATTTTTTTTTAAGGTAATATGTAGTGGGTTGGACTTTAATTGAATTCTTGTTTATTACAGACTCTGGCTAGTCTTTCCTGAATTGTACACTCATCTCAGAGGAGAAGAGATGAGACATTCCTAATCTGAAAAGTCCTTTTTTTAAATGGCCTCGGTGGATATTTTTCAGCCGGCCTGGCTCCTCCACCCTCACACTTGTCAGGCCCCAAGTCTATTACATTCCCCTCCTCTTCTAAAAGACTGCAATTAATCTAATTAGTAATCAATCAGCTGTTGGGCCTCCCGCCTCCTCTGTGCTAATGGAGGATATGACAGGCCTTGAGCTTGCATTATTAATACCTCCATTCCTGGAGCCCAGGGCCCCCCTGACGCCCGCGGCCAGGGGCCATTGATCACTACCACAACCCAGTGAGCACTGCAAGGCCTGCTGGGAAATATAGCCAGAGTTTGTGGGAGTGGAGGTGGGAATGTGGTGCGTCAGTCTGTGTGGGATGAATCCGTTTATGGGGGGTAATTTTGGTAAAGGAAGGAGTTTCTTTGCCAAATTTGCTCGGGGGTAGGTTGGATATCCTAAAAGTGTAATGCTGCCTTGGTGGCGGCGCATGCGGTCTGCAGGGAAGCTCACGGTGCACGTTTTAAAGGAGATGAGGGATTGTACGAGTGGCGTTAATAGGAATGTTGTGCTTCGAAAAGCTCATTTGGTTAATGGGGCTCACCTCAAAACTATTATGGCAGGATAAGGGGGCCTCTCTGTGGGACTATTTCTAGAAAATGAGATTAGAAATTATAGGACGCCACTAACGCTGGAGCACAATGATCGCAGTGTGGCAATGAAACAATCACTGCAACATTATCCTTCATCTCCCATGCGTTATATGAGCACCCAATCTAATAGCCCCAGCAGCTGAAGTTACAGAGCTTGATAGCAATCCCACCAGCTGATCTCATTCGCTAAAATCGATATTGGAACCAACTCTGTGCAGGCTTGGGGGAAGGAAAAAGAAAAAAAAAAAAAACAACTGAACAAAACAACCACAACCTCTTTGCCTCATGGTTAGCTGTTACCGTTCACAGCCAGCGGACAGACACAGGGCCGTCCGTTGTCCTCTCTAACCGAATCTGCTAACTCTAATTCATCTAACCTCCGTGCCAGCGGCTGTTGATCATGTTGGTTTCGTGTTGTTTTTTGAGGACGTGCTGTAAAGACTTAGGAGCTCAGGGCTGGGCAGTAATTCAATATCACCTTTCAGTGGAATCTAATCATGGTATGACCGTATCATGATTCATGATTGCGAGCAAATTTTGATGAAAAATCTGCAGTTTTGTGAAAAAGGTTTTGTCAGATCTTTTTTAATTCATTACCTGTTTTGCATCACGTCACTTTATTTTGTTTATTTCAGATGGCTTTGTACACGTTAATCAGCAACATACTATTTTATAATTGAATCATTTGGAAACAGAATATCTTCACTTTGGACCTTTTGGTTTGATAAAACAATTGGCTTGGAAACTGATGGTCATTCTTCATCATTTTCTGACATTTTTATAGACCAAGCAGTTTGATGAAATGATCGTTTGTTGCAGCTCATTAGCAGTGAAATATAATATTATTAAGTATGTTTTCTTTAGTGTATAATCACCTGAAAATAAGAATCGTTGTGTTTTCGTTAGCTTAAAATGAGCCGTTTATATCTACATAGGGAGCCGGTCCTCTTCACGGAGTCTCCAAATGACTTCCACTACTCTTACAACAACTGGCTCTAAAGAGGGGCCATTCGCATTTTCGCATCAGCCACCGTAGCGATCTTACACGCTTGGCACACAGGAGAAGTTGTAATCTGCAACCTCACCGCCAGATCCTACACACTGTTCCCTTTTAAAGGAAAAACCTGACTAAATGAGCGGTGAAACAAAACAAATTCAGATGCTTCCATTTAAGGAAAAAAGGATCATTGAATGGTTTGATCAAATTAATTTGAATCATATGTTACAGCCTTCATGTTATCATCCCTCCAGCGGAGTTCAGAGACTTTGGCTGCATTCACACCAGATCAGGTTGGAGCGGTGAATACGCCAGGTTTCCTATTCATTTGAGTGGCGGTAGTGGAATGCTGGAAAAAAAACGCAGTGCCATGCGGCGAAAAAGTAAAAACAGACTCAACTTTTGGAGACTACACAGCCTGATGTCAAGCTGCAATGGCCAATCACGTAACCAGCAAGTACAGTTAATATCCCTGCCTCACATTGCCATGGGGAGGAGGGTGAAAACAACTTTGGTACAAGGAAGTTTAAAAAAAAAAAAAAAAAACTATGAGGTTTAAAAAAAATGAAACACAAGCACTTACCCCAACTGCAGGAGTTTGATTACATAGATGCTTGTTGGAGTGATTCTGTGGAGAATTTGGTAATGTGTTTCCTGCAACAAGCTCCAGCAAGCATGGCACATTCCCATCGTTTTTTTTGTCTGCTGTAGAATGAATGAAGCTGCTTTCAAGTGCAGTTGGAAATGTCAAGATCATAAAAAACGCTCTGACAGAAAACAATAATTGTAAAATATATTGTCAACTTGTTGGGGGGGTTAAACTTCACAACTTGACATCACATAAAATGGGCCCACACCAACACTTTACCAAGACTCTTTATGTCTGTTTTTGCTTCAATGTTTCACCCAGTATCAAAAAAAATCATTCTTAATAAGAGTGTGATATTGATTTCGACCTTATCTCCCAGCCCTTATTGATGGTGATGATTGTTGACAAGAGAAACAGCTGTGGCCTGTCCACAATGTGACTGATGTGTGGGAAGGTGGAAGTAAGTGGTCAGAGGTTGTGTGTAATGGAGCCTGGTCATTTTTTACAGAGATGACATCACTCTCTTTACTACACCAGGACACTTCCCATGACTAAGACCTGGTGTCATTCGGTACGGCAGCCATAACCTTTCCACTAACCAGCCCACGAGTTCTGACTTTAGCACCGCCGTCTTTACACCGCACAGGTTAAGTCACCATCAGCAAGCACGCCAAGGCTGTCACACCGCTCTGCTTAATTTGCAGAAGGCTGTGGTTGTTAAGTATTTACAGGCCTTCAGTGGCTTTATGAAGCCGTGATGGGAGTCAGCGTTGGTGCTGAGCTCACAGCAGCTGCAGTCAGCTGCCTCATTCAGGGGGGATTGGGAAAAGCAATGCAGCTCATCTGCTGTGCTGTGAGTCAGCGAGCTGGACATGCTTTATCTAAGGATATGAGGAATCGCTCTGCGGTACCCCCCCCATCCTCATTTGTGTACCACGAAGGGTGTAGGTGTGCAGGAGGTAAGCTTGGTTACAGGAAACCACACGGACCACTCGCCATTAGTCACCACTGGTCATCAGAGACAACCTGTGCGTGTTTTAGGGGTTGCTGAACTTGCAAGAATGGATTTACAGGAAGTTCATCTTTCATGAATTCTCTCCTGTGTTGATTGTGGTGTTTCTGTGGGGAGGCTGGTTAAAGGATGATGGTACAGTTGGTGAGGTGAGCTAACGACAGAGCGGCGCTGGTGTAAACCCCAGCTGCGCTGCACGAATGAGTCTCTCGAGAGCAGAGAAAAGCTTTAGGCAAATGAAGGAAGTTCTCAAAAGTAAAAAGTTTTGGTGGGAAAAAAAGTTACCAGCACATGATGGATGATGAGTCACCTGAGAAGCTTGTGAGAAAAAACTTCTGGGGTTAACAAGATAGCGGTAAATGAAGTGTTAAGTATGGAGGATGGAACCAGCCAAAAATATATCAACAAATAAATAAGTGACTCGATGAATAAATACATGTTATTAAATGTAGCAAAAATAATTAAAAAAAATAATTGTATTTATTTGAAATAAAAGGGAAAATTAAACAGAAGAGTAAATACATAAGGAAATGAATACAAAGATGAATAAATAAAGAAGCCAATTGAAACGGAAATGTATGTCACATTTCTATCAACTAATTAATGACTATATTTATTTTTTATATTATTTTTGCTACATTTAATGAAATATTTATTTATTTATCGAGTCCTATATTTATTTATTGATTTTTCGAGTCATTTATTTTTTGATTTTGTCAGATTCCGTCCTCCATAGTTAAGATGGGTCAGATTTAAGCTGCAGATATCAGGTCAGTAGGTTCACCTGCACACTAACACCTGTTTACCAAGCTGGTTTTAATGTCTTTCTTTTTAGAGCACTGTTATTGTTTGCAGCAGACATCCTGAGTCCTGCTGTACTACACAATATTTCCTCTTATGAAAACAAGTTTTGCATTTGGTCTAAAAACAAAGAGTGTGGGTGGAGGTTTGGACACAAGAACTGAATATTAGTATTATGTGTAATATCAACATTATATGCAATATCAATGTTTCATATTTTGTATGAGCAAGTGTGAACTCAACCATTCAGACTGTTTACTATTATATTTTTCCGTTGTTACTGTTCTTATTTATTATATGTTTTTTGATGATAATGATTCAATATATTGTGATACTGTAAGCAAATATATTTAGATTTTTATTTTTTGTTTTAGGAAAACTGTCGTAGTATAAAGAACAAACCAGAAATACACCATTTAAGAATAGGCAAAAATAACACATTTATACTGCATGCAAAAAACTGCATGATTTAGCGTAACTTTGGAACGTTATTTAGCCTCCTAATCGACAAGCCAGTCTGACATGGTTGATACCGATGGATTCCTTCTAATTTCATCTGATGCCATTACCTTCACTCTAGCTCTAAAACTGAACACGTTACAGCCTCTGAAAGATCGAATAGCGGCCGGATCTTTAAGAGGATAATTAAAAATCAATACAGTGTTTTGAAGAATTGATACAGTATCGCACAACATAACATTGCGATATCATTTATCAATATTTTCTTCCACCCCTAATATATAAATATATATATAGACTTGGACACAATTTTATATAATTTTTGTATATATTTTTATTAATGTAAATGTAATATATTTAATCATACAAAAGTCACATCAAAGAAAATATGGATATATTGGCATATTAATACAAAAGTACATAGTATTATAGTATGTATTCTAATACTAAGAAGGAAAAAAAACCCTTTCAAGCATCTTCCTGCAGCCTCTCCAGAACCTCAAACCCTTTTCCTATCGTCGCCATGTTTGGGTCTGTAACATCTGGCTCTTATGGCCTCTCTGCTTGTGTTAACTGTGATGTTATGACAGCAGAGTTACTGAGGAGATCACACTAAGAGGAGATGGAGCCCCTCGCCACGGGGGCTCCGAGGGTCAGCGGCCCCGTATAAGCAAAAGACACAAACCCCTGAGGTTTATCAGCAGTGTGCAGCTGTTCCTCTTCTGTTGTTGTCCATCCTCATGTTGTTTTTCTGCTTGCTCTCACAGGAAGTTTGCTGAAGACTGAACGTTCTTAGAGGGAGAACCTTGAAAGGGGGTTTCAACCCCTGACACCCCAACCAACCACCTCATCTTCAAGACCCCACCTCCGAAACCCCGCCCCCTGCTGAGGTCACTTCCTTAGAGAAGTGGGAGAGGCTAAAGATTGGTGGATTGTGACAAAACCTGTCTGTAAGTTCAATTATGAATCCTGTTTGTTCTCTTTTTGCACCATACATATCACCAGCTATTTTGAGCTTTGACCTTTTTTTTGTTTGTTTGCATTTTTGACCTCATTGTGGTTTTGAGGAAAACACCACACATCTCAATCAGGGATCAATACAGTATCTCAGAATGCTATCAGCATTCGTCCGACAAAGACGATCGATGCAACTCCAGGAATGTCCCATAGATTTCCCAAGAAAAAAACACACACAATACTGTTGGTCATTGAGATGGATGTAGGAAATAATGGCACATTTGTGTGCTATAAATTCAAGTTCACATCCTGTGAGGCTCAGATTGGCCACAATAATGGAGAGAGAGCTGTTTGTTAATGGCCTCTCCTTATTACACCCATACCTGATTGCATAAGCCAGTGCAGCTCCTGATTTTCAAGTGTTTTCCCGAAGTGGCATAAGGACTCTTGAGCACTTTCAATCACAGCTCTGCCTCACACACCCAGGTAGACAAATAGGCACATAGTCATACTTTATATCACACATTGTTTTTTTTCCAGGGCTATAGCTTTTCGTGTCCATGAGCTCTTATTTGCAGCGATTTGACAGTGCTCACGTTGGGCTATCTCTTTATTCAATACCCCCTTTCAAAGCGCCGCTTTTGTGCTGTTATCCCTCTTTTGGCTGGCCGTGCATATGTGTGACACGGGAGCCATTGTAGAGTATTGTTCGTCAGTCAAAGTGAATGGAAGCCCACCACTTTTGCGTCGCTCTCTGCTGACAGCAGGGAAACAATACATGACGGTTTGGTTAGAAGGTCGAGTATATAGGAACGAGGTGTTGAACTGGATCGCTGGCATCGCGGTGGCATGAGGGCCCCCGATGTGGACAGCCATTTTCTGCCTGTCATTATTGATGACACAAAGACGTATCAAAGGGGGTGAAATGGGACAGAACGGCAGTCAATGCGGGTGCACAGGCGTGAAACATGATCAGACCGCCGAGTTGAATAGAGGTATTATCGTGCCAAAAATGTGAGAGAGAGAGAGAGAGAGAGAGAGATGGAGGCAGAAGAGTGGCATTGCTTTCATATCTTGTCACCCACTCACTTGACAATGCAGGCACTGTGTCCTCCCCATCATGAGTGAAGCATAGTTTGCTGCATATTTTGGATGTATGAACATTTGTTCATGGCCCACATGCCTTACATGAAAAAAAAACAACAAAAAAGATCTTTGTATAACAAACAGAAACATCGGGCAGTCCTCGGTAAACCCTATGTCTCAATTTGCACAACTCTCAGATCTGCATGATTTGATTAGCCACTTGCGGGTACATTTTTTGCTAATTTTATATTATTTTTCAAGTTTTTTCACATTAACTCTGTTCTATACCTCATCACCTGTCGGCAGGAATGTAGTTTGGGCACCTGTGTTTCCAGCTACCAAATTAAGAAAACTCCTCAGAATCAGTGCCACACTGAGAATGCAGCTGTCTGTTTGTTTTTGTAATTCTTTTTTTTTTTTTTTTAGATTAATAATATATGTTTATCTGCTTTTGCATAAAAAGTAGAGGTGTAACGATCCATCGATCTGGATTGATGTATTGATTCAATAATCTACAATCCAACATCATTGACGCAAAGTGAAAACATCAACACATATCATCGTCTTTAAGATGCACCTTTATTTTGACGTTCCCATGGCACGTCTGTTTCACCATTTCTGTCCAAGTGCACCTCATTCCTAAACATCCAAACAGTGCTAGCGGCGTAATGTTAGCAAGTGTCCGGTCGGCCGAGAAAGACAGAGAGCGTGTGAGAAGCAGTAACGTTATAGCTTTGAACATAGCAGTGCAGTGTGTGTTAGTTACAGTTTATTTGTCGGTGATTAAACGCTACAACTCCTCAAGACCCAAACCAAGTTCCTGTGTTTTGTTTGTTACCTTCTGGTTAAATGAAGGGGGTTAGCCTTTAAGGTGGACCAGCTATTCTCATTTTATTGACGAGCCACTCTCCAGCACTGACCAGACCAGACCAAACCAGACCTCCGACAACAGGAGGTCTATTTGTATTATTTTTATTAAAAAGAGTAGTTTGGTTTTCATTTAAATGTCTGGAAGAGCTCAGTAGTGGAATTGTCAAATCCTATTTTAGTTGCTTTTTGTGAGTTGATATAAATGTAACTGATTGTGTTAAATGGTTATATGATATTGTCTTATATCAATCGCAGGCCCCTCAGTTGAATCAAATAGAAATTGTGGCAGACTTTGTGATGTCAGCAAATATCGTATTGTTATCCAAAGAATCAATATAATATCATATTGTGAACTGGTGATTTATAGCGCTAATATAAAGCTCAGACAGGAGAGATTGGCAGAGAGAGGAGACATGTGACAAAGGTCCAGATTTAAATCCAGGGTGTTGCAGACCTGTGTGTGGTTTGTACCTGAGCCATGACTCACCAGGACACCTCCTGTGTATATTTCTTGTCTTTGCCCTCTGATAAACTTCAGTTGACCTCTCTCACTGTTCACCCCCCCGAGGGCTGCGGTCTCTGTCAGTCCCCTTATTTTCTCCTTCGCTTTTCTTCCTCCTCTTCCTCTCCCTGTGTCGTGCTCTTGCTCAATGTTAAATGAGGGCACGGCCACACTTGGATGTGCTGTGACAAATTGGCACAGAGGAGGCAGATGGCGATGGGGAGGAGACTGGTTGTCATGCCATTTGCTGCAGCGACATGAATTGATCTCCGTGCCGCGGAGCAACCACACATGCTCCACTTGTGTAATCCTGACTTTGGTTACCCACTATGCACAAACACACACACACACACCCTAGCGAACTCTGACACACACACCACCCTCCACCAGCCTTCCGTCCCCATTAGTATCAATGATGTGTGCAGCGGAGGCGCTTGCTAACTGTCAGAGGCTCTCCGCTCGGCTCCGCTTGGAGAGGTGAAAGGATGCTGAGGGATTTTGACAGAGAGACAGAGCTCAGACTAATGGTAGGCTGGTGGGACTCTGGGAGCCTACTATACAGACACACACCATCACTGATGTACTGTACATGTCAGCAGGCTGTGCATGTAAGCAGGCTGTTCTATTTACAGAGCTGCTGTCTTAACAATGTTTACCCATGAGACTTTGCTACAGCTTGACTAAAATCCCCATGGGTGTTTTTCATTGCAACATGACTTCTGGTAAGATCATAGTTTGTCTGACAGAACTGGCATTGCTCATTAGGCTGTGTCCCAGCGATGTGAAAATGTTCCCCAATTGGGTTTCCGTTACAGCTGCGTTGGGCAGGGATTTTTTTAAAAATACACCCATTTTCGCTGAAATCGTGTGGTTGTAACAGGAAACGGTATCTCAGCTCACAGGAGGTGACCAACTTTCTAAAAGGGCAACAAACAGACACAGCTCTACTTGCTAATGTTGGATCTCTTGACCCCATACCAGAAAGATTCACAGGTCAGGTTGATAGTTAAATACAGTGTGAGCTTGCTGAGCGTTGCCCTAATGCAGGAACACAAAAACAGTTTATAAGCTTAGCTCAACAGCAGCCCCAAGTCAGATATGGTGATATTTGACCTCACTGGATGTCATGGTAATAGGATTTTTCAGTTTCCTCACAGTGTAATTTGAAAAGAGTATAAAGTATGAAACAAAACCTGCATTTCATTATGCAACCCGGTGTTGGAAAATGATAAACAAACTGAGCCTACAACTTTAAATGAATAGAAATGGTCAGTATTGATTTTCAAAATGATGGATGTGCAAATTGGAAACACCCTCATGCCCCCTTCACCATCTCCTTGGAAAATCTGGCCAAACTGCAGGTCAGTGAAGAAACTGCTTCATTTCTTAATTCTAACAGTAACACTGCTAAAACTTTTTGTAACATATTTGAATCTTTCTGACTTGTATGACTAGTATGAAAACTAGGGCTCAACCGAATGTCATTTGTTTTTACATTCAAAGATTTTATTGAGGCTTTGATTGAAGCTTATGATGTTGTCTCCCTAAAATGGAATAAAATATGATTTTATGTTATTGTGTTTAAAATGTAATTCATGGTGCTGTTAGATTACTGTCAGATCGCCCCGTTAATAGAGGTGGGTGCGGGAGAGCAAACCGTTTTTTATGACCGCAGTGAAAATGTTGTTTTTGAAAGGCTAAACGCCAACAAATATGGATTGAAGCAGAATATTTCATTGTATAAAAACGTATGGTGAATTTTGGAAATGATTTTGACTTTTGGAATGAACTAGAATGACTGAGACAATTACATAGACGTAGACGCATCACAGCGCTCACTGTGTGTGTTTGAGAGAGAGCGAGAAGGTGGACTGTACGCAATGTTTCTATATAATACAGTGGAAACCGCTTATAGTGATCACGTCCGTCCGGGTCAAATTGATCACGATAAGCGGATGACTATTGTCACGAAATTTTTGTTGCTGTGCATAATTTATCATGCAGATTACCATCAAATTGACATTTGTATATTATATTATGTATAAAAATTAGTTTTTCTTTTTCCCCATTATGATTTCAATGTGCACGCAGCATCGTCCTCAGCCTCAGGTATCCAGCCGGAAAGCAGACAGTCCGCAAGTACTAGTAAAACGTTTGTCTAAAATAGTTTTAAAATGTTTTTCCAGATGTTGTCATGTATGAAAAGACCCAAAATGAACACTGTAAGTGGACTACTTGATTGCTATAAGCAAATTATTTAAACAGCATTTGTATAGGAATGATTCTGTCCCAAGCTTTTTGATCCATATAAGCAGTTGATCACTGTAACCGTTATCACTATAAGCAGTTTCCACTGTAATTTGAATGTCAACGTTATGAATGAAGCCTCGAAGCTTCAAACTATTAGGTTCAGCCCTAATAAAAACCCTCCTGTTGTTTTCCAAAGTGGAAGAAGATCTGACATATAAGCTGTTCACCCATCACTCTCTGCTTGCAGCTGACCCCTAACTAGCTGGCATTGGTTATAGGCAGACATGAACTGTATTTTGACATCTGAACCGTGATTTAATGCCATATTCTCAGTAACTGTTATAAAAGCGGTCTAAGCCAAGCCAAGCCAAGCAAGGTTTGGCCGAGACGGCAATATGTCTTAACGTCTGTTGGCTGCCACAGTATCACCACAGATTCTGCTGTATTCAAAATCAACATGCAGCTATTGAGGTTTCAAGTTGCCACATGTTATTTTTGTTACTGAACAAACAACACTGGTAAGTGAACATCACCATCTCTTTTATAAAGTAAAAACAGAGAAAGCCAATTTGGCTGATCAAATTATGGCTTTAAATGGAGTTAACCATAAAATCCAGGTTTTTAAATGAAGGGGGTTCGTTAATGGATCAGATTCTCTTTTCATTACCAAGCTGCATTCTCCCTGTGGGCGGAAGGATAGGATAGTTGCTGGCTTCAGCTCTCCTCACCTGGAACGTGACTGGATAACTTTCCCACGGTTGCTTAATATTCAGTGAACCTGCGAGCCCTAAGCAGGGGATATCGATCGGCAGATGTGATGTATTCCCTGCCTTCCTGACAGGCATCTGCGGAGTCATCTGTGTGGGAGTTGTGATGCTCCCTTAGCACCTCGGGCCGCCAGAGAAAACATAAAAGATACACGGAGAAAACACAAGAACACATTTTCAAACGGTCGACGCCCTTTCATTATTTTCCTCTCGAGCAGTGAAAAGAATAATTTTGTTATTGATCGTCATTTTGCTGGTGTTCAACAGTGATCTGATGAGCTTTATAACTACAGAGAACCGTATCGACTTTCCCCTCTTAAACATGCCTGTCAGACTAGTCAGACTTGTATTTGGACCTCAAAGAAACTTTCTGCTGACTTTCATGTTTATCGACTGCTAATTATCCTCACGTGGGAAAGCTGGAGTGATGCAACTTCTCGGGGGTTGTTAAACTCGCCAGCTTAGCAAAATGAAAAAAATGTACAAACCTCCCACAGCATGCAATGCTTTATGAGATGTCCGCACGCTATTAGACACTCGGAGCTGCTGGACAGGAGCCAGTTTGTTACAAGAACACACACAAATGCATTTGAGCGTCCGTGCTCGAACACAGACGGCAAGCTGCGAGGAGGAAAAACAGCCCTCAGTTTGTGATAACAGCTCTTTCACTGTCAGCACAAACAATCTGCACGCCTCCCTCCCCATAACCAGGACTAGTGTTTACATTTGCCATATTCACAGAAAAACAAAAGCGCTCCCAGAACATGGGGAGCAAAAACAAATCTGCGGCTGAGTTTAAATAAAGCATCTCCCTGTAATGGGAAAGAAATCCCTCTAAAAGCATAACTGCTTCTACAATGTCAGCAAACTGCCTGACTGCACACCACTCGGCCTAAACGTCTGCATCAGGAACAAGATTTAGGTGCTGTGTGCTTTACTTTGACCTCAAGCCTCTCATCCCTAAGCAGCGTCATGCTCGTGCTCAGGTTTGAAACATTTAATAAATTTGGATAATGAGGGCGGGATCGCTTCAAGTTGAGGTGAAAGTCAGGAAACCGACTCACGGCGGTTCATAATAACAATTCAAATGAGCAAAGGGTCAACCGTTTAATACATTATTGTCTTAAACAACACATAAAGGTAAAAAAACGAGCAAATCTTATTTTAGAGTTGGTCTACGTGGGCAGAAATGTAATGCTTGGTCTGTCCCGAGTGCCATTTTTTGGGCTCCTGAGCTTCAGTAGTAATCAACAATGAATATTCAAAACTTCAGCAGGGTGTGCAGCATGCTCTCAGCGCTCCTCCGGTCACTGTACCATGTGGCAAGAGAGATCGCCGCCACCGCTCTGTCCGTCTTAAGGTATATGTGTCCACAGGCTCCGTCCTTTCCATGCTTTCCATTCATTGTCTATCTAAGAAGACGTGCAATGCATCCTGGTAATCGTGGCGGCGCGATTTGAGAGATGGACCGTCACCGTGCCTGCTCCTCATTTGCATGAAGTTGAGGTCTACGCTACTTTATGCAAATCACGGGCGTCCAACGCGACTCGCCGCCACTGGAAACTCCCGAGAAACTTTTAAAATAAGCCTTGTCGATCCAGAATAAAGACAGATTCAGCAACTGCATGTTTTATTTCTCCCATAAAATGTTTTCAGAAATACATTTCGTTGAAACAAGAGAAGAAAGTTTCCGAACGAGCCGCTATATTGTTTTCGGTTTGAAAGCTAGGAGCAGCAGCCCACGAGGAAAATCGTCGTCCAATCAGGTGCCTAGTGCCTTGTGTCTAGTGGCAGCCCATCAAGCGTCTATTGCTGCGAAGCAAGGCGATCCCTCGCGATACGAGTGTAGTCGTACCTCAACGTCACGTTTGCGAGCCCTCTCCCTCTAAACGGTGACATTTTGAGACTCATGTGTCTGCGCATTACTTAACGCCTCTCCGTGGACGTGTGCTTTACTTTAACCTCAGTCCTCTCATCCCTAAGCAGTGTCATCCCCAAGCTCCGGTTTGAAACATTTAGTAAATTTGGATAATGAGGTTGGGATCGCTTCAAGTTGAGGTGAAAGTCAGGAAGCCCTCCAAAGCCGACTCGCGGCTGTTTATAATTACAATTCAAATGAGCAAAAGGGTCAACCGTTTAATACATTTTTATGTCTTAAACAACACGTAAAGGTCACAAACTAGCGAATCTTATTTTAGAGGCAGTCTCGAATTAGGCTTAATTTATGCTAATGTTCTACGCTATTGAATAATGTTTACTTTGAGGGGCAGAACCCAAATTAATTCAATTATAATAAAGTTCATACATTTGCCCATTAAAGTTCTGTCAGCTTCACCCTTCAGATAACTCCTGCACACATTAAAATTGATCTATTTGGACACCTGGCTGCGATCCAAAGAAGCTGCTTGAGATGGAATAGGATCTGTATTTTTTTAGCTTTTGGCTGTTTGCACTTGTCAGCTCAACACCGTCTCGCTGCACGTGCTTGCCAAAGTGAAATGGTGATTTTCTTTTTTCTGCCAAAAGCGGAGGTGGACACGGATATTCTTTCTGTCACAAATTAGCTTTAGATTATAGTATAAAAGCAGTTGCTGTAGGTCATTTGTAACATCGCATTAGCCCTGTTTGCACTGCAGTCTAAACCAGGTGCCTGAGCACAGTTGCAGGCTACAGGTTTAGTTCCTAGTTAATTGTTTTCCAGTTTGTTTACAATTTATCCAGAACCAATTTGAGAGCAACAGAAGGGACTATCTTGCCGAATCATAGACTTAAGGGTGTGACAGAAATGCATTTTTTCCCCAAACAGAGAGAGAAAATTGTGTCGTGGACAGTATCAGATTCCAGCCGGCTTGAATAGATCAGAAAGCCAACACAAATTACGAGCAAAACCTTAAAATTAGTTTGCAAGGCAGCTATAGATGTAGCAATTTCAGCTCAGCTGCAGCCAAAAGACTTAAAGGCGAGAGGCTCAAGCAAGCCTCAAAGCCTCGTGTTTTTTAATGACGGAATGTGCTCCGTCATTGAGAAGACTGATTAAAAACCCTTTGTGTCATGGTCCGGGTGGCAAGAGCATATGGCCAGAGGGCTTAAGCACACAGAGAAGACATCTGCAATTCCAAATCACTGAGACAGAGGCAAGGAAATGAAATCACAAGAGATTAAAGTGAAGCTTCCTCATTCCTCTTCCAGAGAAATGCCTGAATGCCGCCAGTTTGTTTTATATTGTGTGATACAGTGGAACGCACTTGTTAAAGGAAAGGTTCCCAATTTTTCAAGCTGAAGCCTCACAGTAGCCTCTTAATTTCTTAAGAGTGAGGATGCGTTTTATTAAAACACCCTACAAGGAAACAAATCAGCAAGGCAGGAACAGGGTTGTGTTGTTTTAGTTGTAAATATGCCAGCGTCTGATTCAAGGTACCAGCCATCTTTCATGGTGTAAATGGTATACTCTATGTTTACAGCGTTGTTTTTTCTTAAACTCTTTATTTCCTTTATTCTGCTGACAGAGAATATGGATCTGTTCTGCAGCTCCCTTTAAAAAACACATTTGTTTTGATTTTGGACGGCAGCCAGGCTAGAGATCACAACGTAAGAAATAAATTCAAGGCACCAAAAGCGTTCACATAGTTTAACAGTGTACATTGAAGCGAGTAAGTGTTCAGGAGGTGTTGGGTGTGTGCTATGATGTCAGACACTTTACATAAGCAAACATTAAAAAAATGAGTTGCAAATGTTCTGCGTCACGCACGATTCAGCGTCCAGGCAGAGTGATTTTCATTGCTCTCTTGCTTTCGCATTAAATGTTCATTTATTTTCAGGCACTATTGCTCAAATTAAAATAGAAATGTTTTTACAGTAAATGCTAAATGAAACCTGGCTTATACCAGCTTGTTGGGCGATATGTAAAGGATAATGTACAGTGAGCTGGTCATTGTCATTGTCATAAACCCCGACAGGGCGCTGAAAGGGTTTATTTCACAACAATGACCCGATAGCTGTACGCTATCTCGCTTATTACACGGCTACTTACTTAAGAAATCAATAATTTGACACAAAAATGGTCCTCCTGAGTCCAACATCAGAACTACACCTGTAGTAACTGTCCACTATAAAGTAATAACAAACCAAATGCCGTGGTTTGACCAATCAGAATCGAGTATTTAACAAAGCCGTGTAATAATCACGGATTAGCTGCGTGCATAAACAGTACAAAACGTAAAGAGCTTTGCATGGTTTAGACATACTGTTGCGCAATAACTTTTAAAGATCAGAGTGCAGCTCCACATATACATTGATTTTGCTCCAAATGCAACAAGTGTTACCTCAAAAGGCATCACGACCAGCATTTCAAAGTGAAAGCAGACAAATATGTCTTAAAAGAATACTTCACCCACAAAATTATCTTTTGTATATCAATTACTCACCCCGTGTTACCTTGAATTCTTGAATAAAACTTTGCTTTTCTTGCATGCCTCCACGGAGAATGAAGAATCCAAAAACAGCAATCCCTTGATGAACTGAAGTAAATGGAGGCCACAGCAAAGCTATATCAAAAATCAGTTTACAAACTCACGCAACTGGTGCAGTATAATCCAAGTCTCATTTATCCAGTCATATGTTCACTACTTCCCAAACACATGCATCTTCACTAAAACCTTACGATACGAAACGATATAAAACACTTCTGCCACTACCGTCTCATGCCTGCACAGGCGCGCTGCGATTCTGGACGAGTAGTCCTTTGAGATAGTTTTGCTGTTGTTAAACCTGGACCCCATTTCCTTCAATTCATCAAGGATTTGCTCCGTTTTTCTGATTCTCCGTTCACTGTGCGAGAAAATCAACGTTTTCTTCAAGAATTCAAGGTAACACGTGGTGAGTAATTGATTCACAAATGGTCATTTAAAATCAAAAATAAATAAACTTCAATAACCAAGGTACTGTAGAAAATAGCGTAAATATGTACTTGCAAACACTAAAGCTTCACAAATAATGCTAATTTATTCCTTTGGTGTAACCTGCAAATCATCATTGTCCCTCTGGATACAGTACTGATTTTCTAGCTTTTGCTTAAATTAGCATGTGCAGATTTCTCAGAAACTTTACCGTTGTAGGACTCGTGTAAATACACGAGAGACTTCCCCCTAACTCCAAACAATCTATCCAACTACCTGTCTCTCTGTTTACCTCTCTATTTATTATTCTGACTCTCCAATCTATGTGGACTCGCCTGAAAGCTTGTATCTCCCTCTCAAAGCTTGGCTTCTGAGTTTTTGTGTGATTTGTATCTTGCTAGATTTTACAGCTCTCTGAACAATCTCACCGCTGCCTATTTTTGAGGCAAGTGATGGTGTCAATTATTGAAAGAGAATCATTTTTTTTCTAGCTCTCATCAGTACCCAGCACATAACAGAAACACAACATGGTGCCCGCTCCGCAGAGGCTCGTACATAATGAAAAATATGCAGCGATTGAGCATCAAGGTCGTGGTGGCAGAGCGTTTCTCCAGAGGGCTGAAAAGTCATCTGCGGAGTGAGCAAATAAGGCCAGGTGGCTGATGAACTCCAGGAATAGTTTGACAAACCCTATCACCAGTGACAAATTAAAGTGTCAGCGGCCGCCCTACGTGGCATCATATTTCCTGTGTTGTGTCGTGATAAGCCCCGACGCCGGTATGAGCCAGCAGCACATGGCTGTCTGCAGAAGAGTCTGAGGAGGCTATGAGGGCAGAGGTACAGTAACAGGAGACCCAGATGCTCATCTCTGAGTATTGATTGGGCCAGACGTCCAGACGACTGTTACAGCTACTGACGCAGGCAATCAGGGCTGGAGGCTACCTCCTCCTACATCCCCCTCTGCAGATAAAAGGAACCGTTTTGAAAATTTGACATGACATGCTGTCACACAGCGCCAGTGGATAAAGGAATGTTTCCTGGCTACATACATCCTTTTGCTGTCGCACATTTAAAGATCTCCTGCCTCCATTGTGTCAATCAGGGACACAGGAAGCTTAAAAACATGTTTTCACATATTGCTTATGTCGCACGGTATGTGTCCTTGCGTTGTTTTCCTGTCGAGGCTTTATGTCACTAACCTCCTGGCAGCCACAGTTCAGAGCAAAAATGATAGCAAACTGCTTGAGAAGTTGGCTGAGAGGCAGAAAGGATTGTTGTGGTGGGTGTCAGTTCAGTTGAGGTTGCTAGTAAGTAAAGATTTGTGTTTTCTGTGACATAGGAAAGTGGTTTGTTGTTGGTCATAGTCTTGATGAGGTACAAGAATTCTGATATGGAACAATATACAGTATAAGGACTCATGATAGGGTTGGGCCATATGTTAAAACTTTCCAACCGGCCACCGTCAGCCCAACAACTGGTGATTGCCGATATATTTGGACAGTGGATGAGCGGCTCTTCTGAAGCAGGCCATAAGATTAGTAAAATAAAATGACAATCAGCCAAAAAAAAACAACCAGCGATGTACTCAGTCAATCGCTGTTAGCTGACATATTTGTCCAATCGCCCAACCCTAACTCATGACTTGTCCAACTAAAATCACTTGTCCTGTTTTAGAAATAAAACAAAAATGAGGGATTTATATTTTATATTTTTTTTTTTAGGACTGTCAATCGATTAAAATATTTGATCGTGATTAATCGCATGATTGTCCAAGATTAATTGTGATCAATCGCAAATTAATCATACATTTTTCTTTTTTTATCTGTTCAAAATGTACCTTAAAGGGAGATTTGTCAAGTATTTAATACTTGTATCAACATGGGAGTGGGCAAATATGATTGCTTTCTGCAAAAGTACGTATATATTTATTATTGGAAATCAATTAACAACACAAAACAATGACAAATATTGTCTAGAAACCCTCACAGGTACTGCATTTAGCATAACAAATATGCCGAATTCATAACACGGCAAACTGCAGCCCAACAGGCAACAACAGCTGTCAGTGTGTCGGTGTGCTGACTTGACTATGACTTGCCCCAAACTGCATGTGATTATCATAAAGTGGGGGCATGTCTGTAAAGGGGAGACTCATGGGTACCCATAGAACCATTTTCATTCACATATCTTGAGGTCAGAGGTCAAAGGACCCTTTTGAAAATGGCTATGACAGTTTTTCCTCACCACAATTTAGTTTAGCAAGTGTGGAGTGTTATTTAACCTCCTTCACGGACTAGATGAGGTAGTATGACCTGATTGGCACCATTGTGTTCATTAGGTTTCTTTATTTCATGTGATGCCAGTATCTTCACTCTAGCTTTCTGGTACAACCTCCAGAAGATCGATTTGCGTTAATACGTTAAAGACATGAGTGGCGTTAAAACAAATTAGAGTTAATGCGTTCGTATCACGTTGACTTTAACTGCCCTAATTCTTTTGTTTAAAACATAGCCACAAGAAACACAATGCAGTCACAAGAACATGAGTCCGTTGAGTGTTGTTGAGGGCAGTGATGGCAAAGGGCCTGAAGCTCTTACTGTTGGGGGCTTTTTTTACAGATGAGAGAGATCAGTATCTGTGGTCGGATGGGAGTAGAGTGAGGCATGATTTCAAGGGGTGGCTGGGGTCATGTGCTACGGTGAGTGCTTTGTTGTGTGTGATGGCAGTGTCTATGAGGCCTGGGAGGTTGGGAGTTTTAGAGGCATTGTGTTTGATTTTGAAGGGTTTGTTCCTCTTGGAGACAGTGTGCATGGTGATGCAGCATGTGGAACAGTAGAGGAGGAGGATTGGCTCCATGATGCTCCTGTACAGGAGGAGCAGGAGGAGCAGGAGGTGGGGTGTGACTGGGAGGGCTCTGAGTTTCCGGATGGTGGAGATTCTGTTGGCAGAGTTTGTGCCATTGTGTCCGTTTATCACCTCCTGAAAGTGCCATTTTTACTTTTGCTTCTGTCTTCTCATCAGCATGTATGCATACAGTATGTATAGCATGTATAATGCTTATCTTATTGCAAACAGCAGCAAGTGCTGAATTTTACAAAAAGAAGCAGGGATGCAGCAAAGTGTCACCAAAGCAGTCTCTCTAGCCTGGTGGAGCATTTACTTTAGGATGTAGGAACGTGGAGTTTTTGATTTTCTCTTTTGGTGTCATATTGCACCAGAGACACATAATGGTAGTGTGTACAACTAGTTGCCTAAATCTGCTGAAAGTAAAGTTGTTTTTTTACAGTCAACATCTTTTTTTCATCGTTTTTCTGTTCTTCTGTTTTTCTGTTCTTACTTCTTATCTTTTACTTTTCTTAATTAAATAGCATGCAAGTGTTGCTGGAGCTTTGACATTTTTCCTTTCTCCATGCACCCTGGGAGTAGATGAAGTTGTGCCGGAAATCCCGACTCTGCTTTTACTTAAATAATAGGACAACAATAACAACTGGAGTCTAGGGCTGCATCTAACGATTATTTTCATTGCCGATTAATCTGTCAGTTATTTTCTCGATTAATAGACTAGTTGTTTGGTCTATAAAATGTCAGAAAATGGTGAAAAATGTCCATCAGTGTTTTGTCTACAACTCAAAGATATTCAGTTTATTGTCATAGAGGAATAAAGAAACCAGAACATATTCACATTTAAGAAGCTGGAGTCAGAGAATTTAGACTCTTCTTAAAAAATTACTCAAACCGATTAATTGATTATTAAAATAGTTGCCGATTAATTTAGTAGTTGACAACTAATCAATTAATTATTGCAGCTCTACTGGAGTCCATATGCAAAATCTGGATCTATCACATATAAATGATTCAGCCACATATACAGTTGGTACAAATATCATATATACAGTACATATATACACCACAATGGTTACCAACAAGCTTACAATCATTACATAAACTCCTCGAATTCAGATGTATGAATTGTGAAATTTATTTTATTCATTTAATGTATTTATTTGATTTACTGTTTGAAGTCTATGTGTGGGAAACACTACGGGTGGTTTCATCACAATATGATAATATATTGATTCTTTGTTCAACGATATATTTGCTGATATCACAAAGTCTGCCACAATACGATTTTGATTTGATTCAATTGAGGGGCCTGCGATCGATATGAGACGATATCATATGCCCATTTAACACTATCAGGTACATTTATATCAACTCACAAAAAGCAACTAAAATACTAATTAACATTTTGTTTACTGGGCTCTTCCACGAATTTAAATAAAAAACAATCTATCTTTTTGATAAAAATATAGAGATTAAGTGGGAATTTCAAAATAAAGGTGTATCTTAAAGATGCCGTTATGTATCGATATTTTCACTTTGCATTGTTGATATTGGATCGTTGATCATTGTATCAATGCATCAATCCAGATCTATGTATTGTTATACCCCTAGAAAACACTGATATATGACTCAGGAGTACTAGATGCCATTGGGACTGCCAAGACATGCAATCAATACAACCAGCTGTTTTGTGACAGCTGAAGACCTTTGACTATGGCTGCCACACGACATGATACGCCATCTAAAATGCCTTTATGTATACAAGCGTCCCAATCGAAGCACACACTCGCCCTCGCTCTTATACACAGACACATTCAGCCTCTTGTCAAGGCAGCCACAAGAGTAATGGCCCCAGGTCTCCTCCTCAACACAGACTAATGAGAACCTCAAATCCGACAAGCAGAGTGCATTTATCACACACTCACACTTAATGACACCACCACCCAGGCTCAACAGCACGCTCACGCCAGTATCCAGCACCATTATAGATGAACCCGATTGCCCCGTTGCGTTCCTATTATTATTGCTGCTTGGTCAAACCCAGTGGAAGGATGAAGAGCGAGGAGGAGGAGGCGGAGGGGGTAATACATCTGTTGGCAAAAGAGAGCTTTTGTTTTTTTCCTCTCACTTCTTCCTGTCCGTTTTTTCACCCCCATCTCTCCCAGTGTGAATTGGTCTATTCTCAACTTCTTTTATTCTGTTTGTGTCAGCTTCATTCGTGTCTCTAAAAAACCTAAAATGCAGATGAGTGGAACACTTGGGCTCAGGGATGGTGAGCGAGCCGACAGATAGACGAATACTACATGCACTGCTTTGATCTACCACTACGAAGTGTTGTTTTTTATTTATGGTGTGACACAACGCTTTGCAGAAGGACTCCTGACTCAAACAACTTTGAAGACGTGTCTGTCAGGGAAACATGGACTTTCGAACGATTAGACATCTGGCAGTGGATATTAAGCAGCATGTTGCTTATATTCAGTAAGTCAGAGTAAAAGGTTTAAGGCAAGATCATACCTCCTTCTTATAATCCTAAATCACAAACCCAAGGTAATTCAGTAGTTACTCATGTCAAGGTTGACGTAATGACATCCTAACTACAATGCCTGTATGATCCTCAGTGTCCATTGCAGTGATCTTTAAGTTGGAAGGAGGGAAGGATGGTTTGAGCCTTAATTAGATGGATTTCTAAGGAGGCCCCGTCGCCTCTAATGACTGTTGGGGATTGAGACAGAGATAAGAGCTTATCCTCCTTAAGTGCTGGTTAGGCTACATTATTTAAACTGAGATCCAGGGCTGTGCTTTAACAGACAACACATAAGACACATGCAGGCACACAGTCTAAGGCTACATCCACACAAAAACGGAGACCTTTGAAAACGATGACGCAGACACCCACGATCGCTTTTTGATTGGGTCCTATCAGTCATTTTAAAACAGCGTTTTAAAACGAAAACGTATTAGTGTGGATGAAGCCTAACATGGCAAGACTTGAGTGCTGCTGAGCTGGTAAAGGCCCCACATTGTCAGAAGAACGATGGACAACAGTGATTGATGCCTCTGATGCCTCGGAAAGTGAATCGGATTAGATCTGTCAGATTGGCGACTGGGTCTTATGATTCGTCATTTCATTTGTCAATTTAGAACACAGGCTGCCGTCTCCAACTCTGACCCCAAGAGCCTGAAGCATTGGGTACAAGCAAAAGCAAGAAAAAGCAGTTTTTACACACAGTATGTGTATGCTGCTTTGTTAATAATGACATTCCCATACAACTAAACTGCTTTTCAATTACATTTGGAGGGAAATGTATTTTGTCGCGGATTACGTTCTTTCTTTTACGTATCACAAATACGTTTTGTAATGAAAGTCCACGCAAGGCCGCAGCAAGTGACGCAGTACAACGAGCGACACGTAAAGCAGGTGATGTAGTATGTCGAGTAGGGCTGGGACGATACACCTTTCTCCCGATTCGATATGTACATGTATTGCGATTTGTATGTATTGCGATTCGATATTATGATTTATTGCAAGTTTTGTTAACTTTTTTTAACACTAGACCATGGGAAAAAAGTGGAATCATACACTACAAGGGATTTTAAATTTGAAAAATATCGAAATTATTACATTGAGTTTCAGCAAGTATATAGTCAGAGATGTCCTGAAGTCAAATATATTAGTCATTGTTAAGGATCATTTATTAATTTTTTTCCAGCAACACAAAAATCAAAGTACAAAGAACATAATTTCTAGGAGACATGGCTGTTTTGGGACAGATACTACTAGGATTTATAGCTTAGATGGATCTTGACAATTTCATAATCCTCTGTCTCTACTAAAAGAGGTCATTATTTGCAGCACATTATTTTGCAATTTGTTGGTAATTTTTTGATTCCTTTAAATAGTGCATTGACACGCTTTCTATTAGCAAACACTGGATGTGCAACGTGACTTTTAGTAACGTACACTCCACTCCAGATGATGGATAAACAGAACAGATGTCGTGTTTGTTGCCAGCAGAGTTGACCATGAAGTACTTAATTCACCCCAATGGAAAATTGCAGGCAATCATGATTCAATCATGAGGGTGGAGCTCTCAGAGCGGTCAGTTTTATACTTTTGTCCGTCATGTTTGTCTCATTTGACAACGTTGATCATTAAAGTAATTCAGCAGTAATTTGGAGCTGCCTGTGACGCTCAGTGGCGATGAAGCAGGACCTGCCAGCCTGAATCTGAGTGGTGGAATTGATTGTCTGGCTGATTCCAGACCAGTGAGCTGTGAGACGCTGTCATCCATCCCACCCCTCCTCCTCCTCCTCCTCCTCTTCCTCCTCCTCTTCCTCCTCCTTCTCCTCATTTAGATTTACTGTCACTGTTCATGTCCCATTTCTCTGTTTCATGCCCCGGCTCCTACTATCTCCCTCCCATGTTCCATGACACAGTGTAGCCTTTGACGAGGTGAGAGGAGCCACACTGCTCCTTGGTGTATGATTGCCCATGGCCATTGACTTTTTCTTGGAAGAGACGGAGTTGTCGGAGCTATAAAACGAGATAAACCGAGCTTGAAAGCTTCTGGGTCTTTCACTGTGTGTTTAGATGATATCATCAATGTGCGACAGCGGTAATAAAAGTGAGGTCAGCTGCCACCGTGGGCTACTGCCCTGAAAGGTAGCACTGTCCCATTCAGACTGCTGTCTCTTTCCATCTCTCCTCCTCCTCCTTAAGGCTTCTGGTGTGTGATGAAGCCGGCGCTCGAATGTCGGGTTGGAGCGTTAAAAAAAAAAGGGCTCTAATAATTGGATGCATGCTCTACGTACAAAGACTGTTTGTCCCAAAGACAATGATAAAGTGTTTAATCTTCCCAGGAACAGCGAAGCACACAGGCATGATGGCGCCATTATCTCTGTGAGGCACTCTCGCAGAGAAGCCTCACTCTTACCCTTGATTTATATTTCCCTTCATCAGCTTCGACCACTCAGATTGCTAAAATCATTCATTTATAAAAGCAGGGCTCGCTGCTTTTGTTCTTGTTCAGCTGAAATTCACCAAATGTACTTTTGTTCCACATTCCCGTGGTAGCTTCTCTCCCCCCTCCCCCGCCTCCCCTTGCTCCTCCTTATAATCTTGTTGGGGTAATGTGACAGCGATGGATCTTCTGGGTGACGGCTGTGTGATTGCCTCTGCTAACAAGGGATAAAGGCAGTGGAAGAATCTTCACAGCTATTTATCTTCCTTTGATCAATTCTCAACTAGTCTGCCTTCATGTCTTTTATAGTTTGAGTAGTAAGCTCTTTTTTGGCACACGGCGACCCCTTCTTTTGTTAAGACTAACAGAAATAAGCAAGAGGCCTCCTCATTGCATCGTGGTGAAATGAAAGGTTTTCACAGAGCGAAGGCGGCATTGATCGGTGAGTGAAACTAGGTATATGTTATCTTACCCCTTCAGCGCTCGTAGAGTTCCCTCATTTGAAAGAGCCAAACTTAAGAGATATGCCACTCATATTTCAGTTTTCGTGGAGAGGGAATAAAAGTTCCGGTAGATTGATAATTCATGCAGGATGTCTTTCAAAATAGGAAGCGCAAAGAGTTTGAAATGCAAACGGTGCAGCAAGCTAATTGGTACCACAGGGGAGATAGAGATCAAAGAGCCTCGGTGTTAATAGGGAAGTCTCACTCTCTTTTTGTCCGCTGCCGTGTGAACGGACACAAAAGCCACCGTGAAGTCCTCAAAGTGGAGGTCCTCAGCTGGAGCATCCTCAGCAATGGCAAAAAAAAAAGAAAAAAGCTACACGTGTTTTCTGCTCAGTTAAACACCTATGCAGGCTTTGCCTTTATAGGTTCTGATTGAGTCAAACCAGGTGAATTTAAAGGAAGAGTTGCTTGCCCAGGTCCTTTACATTTCTTTACATCTGTTGTCAGGGAGCTGTGGCTCTGACCTCCATAGGGCTTTCTGAGCACTTTAACACTAGTATGCAAATCTGATTGGTCAGTGTAGTGCGTGCCAGATGGTGATTTCTCTTGTTGTTGTTTTTTGTGGTCAAGCTCCTTACAGTCCTCACTGCCCTGCTTACCTTATTTAATGAGGTACCTCATTTTTCTTTCCCGCAGATCAACAGTCTGTTTAAAAGACCCCTTAGACTCCATTAGGGCTGACCCGAATACTTTGTTATTGCCATGGTAATCAACCTCCAAATCAATATTTGAATGCTTTGTTTATATACACAGCTCAATTTACACTGTTACTCATACACCGTTGGTAGCTATACCTACGAAAGATAATGCACTGTAATTCATATAAATCCAACAAAATCAAGTTGTATGTAATCGTGAACCGGGAAGTATGAAGAGCAACAAACGGTGCGTAGAAAAGGCGGTTGGGGTGAACGGGTGAGTCAAAAAAACACCGGACTTTCCCCAAGATAACTGCCGTTCGTGTCCCGTGTGAAACCAGAAGTCAGTGTTGATTTATTTATCATGTAACTTCCGGACTTAAGTAACGCCACTCCAGTTATTTTAACCCAAACCATGATCTTTTCCTAAACCTAACTAAGTAGTTTTGTTGCCTAAATCTAACCAAGTTGTTTTTTGTGACGACAGAAGTTTATTTTGAAAAGACTGTTTGCATATAACAAGTGGAAATTGACGTGTTGCTGGACATTCGTCGAAAAAGGAGGAATAACTTTTCGTAAGATATCATACGAACCGTTGTATGAGGATACGTTGAGCTGTGGCACAGATAAAAGCATCACAAGCATGATACATTTCAACTTCTCAAGGTTAGTTGTAAGGTTACCGTCATGCCTGACTCGGGTCTGCTGACGTATAAGGTTTTCTTTTTGTTTCTTACGATGTATTTTGAGTGTTTTTTGACAGACAGAATAACAGAATGAGGCTTTGCTAAACCAATCCGCTAGAAAACCCTACACAGTACTGTACACCGTGTGATCAAAGTATTAATTAGTCATGTTGGCAAGTGCACACACACATGTGTAGGCAAGCCACATCTGTTCAAAGTACTGCAGGCAAACCACTCTGTGCTCTTTCCTGCCCAGGAGTTTGTTTCTACACCTGAGGGGATGCAGGGAGATCAACAAACATCACTAAAACCTTTAACCACCTGCTTAGCTTTGACCCAGACTGACGGGGCTCTCTTAGCTTAGCCATCTCCTGGCAACAAGAAAGATTCACCTTTCCCCCTTCCCATCTCCCCATCCCCCCCCTCCCCCCCGCAACATATTAAAGCATTTTATTAGCATATTTTCATCCTGCCAGGTCTGTTGAATATCTGCTACATCCACCTAGCGTGTGCCTCTCTTCATGCCCTTGTAGGGGGTCAGCAGTTCTGTGAGACTCATGACAGGCTCAGGCAGCACAACAGTGTGTAAAGTGTTCTGGGACAGGAGATTATATCTGCTCTTTTCTCCTTTATATCAGCTCTTTCCTCTACAGTTTTAGCAGAGCAGTCAACAGTGTACAGCAGTAGAGGAGGGGGTGTTATATTTCCATGATGTGCCTACCAATAAATCAGTTTACAGGGGAGAACATATACCTGTTCATGGTATAATATTATTTATTGCATATCATCCTCAACCAATGTTTTTTAATTCCACAGTCATTCCGGCTGCTGTCTTTCATTTTTCACGGGGGCTTAGTGCTGCATGACATGAGATTATGTGATGTTGATTTTAATTTTCATACACAGTTGTTCAAAGTAAATGTCTTTGCCAGTGAATTGAACTGACACAGATGCCCTTCGCTCAGTAATTCCTTTCGCAATTCCGCTCCGTAAAGTTAGGACACTCCAGCGCTTTCTTACCCACCTCTAAACATTCCCAAGGGGTTGTCCTCGAGTCGATAAGCTGGCTGACTTCGGCTCTTGGGTCAGATTAGAGTCCCTGAAATAGAAAGGTAAAAATGGAAACACACAAAATACAGCAAACAACAACACTCAGACTGCTTTCCCCTCTTGCTCTGCATTTCGCAGCCGTAGCCTCGGGAGGTATCCAATTATGACGCCCTTGAGGGAATGACAGTGCTTGGATTTCTGTCAATACAGGGTTCAGGTAGTGTTTCTCAATAACATTCTGAATTATTGATGACGGGGAGATTGAGAGGAGAAGGGGGTAGTTAACATTCACTTTTATGTATGAAGAGGAGACAGAGAGACGAGGGAGATGGGTGAGCACAATCGCTGCCCAGCATATTTTAAACAGATCTCTTTGATTAGGTGACCCCGAGGTAAGACTCGTTTTGAAAATGCCACGAGGACCCGCCGAAGATTAAAGGTGCATCCTGAGTGACAGGGAGCACAGACTGGTCAGGGAATTGAAGGCTCTCTCTGAAGATGAATCTAAATAATTAACAGGAGGCAGACAAATGGAGAGGATTCCACTGGTGCATGACTGATCCTTCCTCTACTGATAGCCCTCTGGGCTTTTTTTTTTTTTTTTGCCCATCGCAAATAGACATGAAGACGATGGATGATGCCTGCAGCGGTTTGCAGATCGATCAGAGAACCGTCTCACTGTCTGACTCCTGCATGGATCCCTCTGTGTGAAGTCTGGCCAACTCGCTGTCTGTAGAAAGAAGTCCTGAGAGTCGGCCTGACTGGAGGCAGCGCTACTTTTCTCCGAGCGTGATACCCATGCACAAAGCAAGGGGGGGGGATCTGCTAACAATTTTCATTCTTATTGAATACTGAATATTCAGTCAGACGCCAATATTTGCATCTTTGCGCTCGGAGTGTACGTCGTATCCGTGCAAACAGTCTTCAGAACTTCTGTCTGCTTCTGCTGTCAGCTCGGTTTTACTTTGACATCAATCCTCTAAAGATCTGCAACGGAAGCTCAAGTATAAAGCAGGCTGTAATCTGTGGGGATTCTTGGATGAGGACAGAGTAGAGTCGTCTGACATGGGGTGACAATCAATGGCCTCTGCAACAGGACAACCCGTCACTTGTCTGAACTCTGTGGGCACTGAGGTTAAAGCAGCATTCCCCTGGGAACAGACTGAGTGGCATTGATGGCGAGAAGGGTCCCAACCTCCCTTGACAGACACATCTCATCCTTGATGCCACCGTGCCCTCTCCCTGCCATGGCACGATGCAGACACTATGAGAATGAGACTACATTATACTGACACCAGGCAGTTGACATACTAATCCAAGAACTAAAGGACTTCAGGGACCATTGATTTTCTATTCTTGGTAAAAGGCAAGAAGCCAGCCGTCACTCCTTTTCGACCAGGGATGCTAATGGACTTTTTAAAATGTTGCCACGGCGATCCCCTGGAGCCATTCTGTTTTGGCCCCTCGCAGGGCCTTTGAAATACACCGAAATCCCCAGCTCTTTTATCTGACATGTTTGTATTCAACAGCCCGGCTTAGATGTCTCGCCTGTGTCAAGTGTTTATACACAGCATCTGCCTGGTCAGTGACAGGCAACACTGGAAATCTAAACTCTGACTTTGGATATAAGAACGAAGGTAGAGTGACAAATAATGGTATAAAGCTGCTCACACTGTTTGTGCCTGTGGATTTATAAGTGTTAGACTTCCATTTTGAGTGTACCAGTTACCATTTATTTCTGTCAAACCTTTCAGCTTCCATACAAACAAGTAATGGATGTTTGGAGCACATTTTCATCTTTTTGTATAAAGAGAAAAATAGTCGCTGAAAGATGCCAGAGAAAAAGGTTTGAAGCAGCGTTTTGAAAGAACATTACATTTTTATTAAGAGTTCCATCAAAGTAGCAGTTTAAAATGTTATTGTCCTAAATATTGAGCCTGTATCATTTCAGTGTACTGTACACTCAACCAGTGCAGGGATTTCCGTCGTGGCCTTTCTCTCTGGCCTTGATGCCCTTCTGAAAATCGTATGCCCTGCAGCCACAGTGGCATTGATTCCCCGCTCACACTGGCCCAGCTCATTTCTCCCTCTTCTCCTCTGCCTTTCCTGTCAATACGGTATTTAAACACCAGCGTCTTTTGTTGAGATTCTGAATTCATATTGGGCAACATCAAGTGAAATGTTGCGCACACAACCAGTGGTGGAAAACCGGGCTATTTATGATGATGGTTTGACATCGGGTGCAGCTGCGCCGTGTTTCGGCTGCGATGCGGCCATCAGAGCTGATCGCGGCCACTTTAGACAATGCTTGTTGTGATTCCACCAGACATGTCGCAGTGTGTTTCAGAAGTGGCTCTAGGGCTGGGAAATATATTGATATTATATGTACAATATATACAACTGACAAGTGGCCTTTGCAGTTGTTTCGGCCCCTCAACCGAAAAACCAAAAGTGCCACAAACAGCTCTAAAAGCTGCATATCTTAATAAACTAGTGATCGCTCAAAGGTGCTTTTAAGGGCATTCTTAATCAGAGCTAGGTAGTTTGAAACAACACTAGATTGTACTCCTTTGCGCCACATGTGACACCTGTCTGAGCCCGACTACACAGTACACTTCACCTCCATGTCCAGTGGGGTTGGCCTCTCAATTACTGCCCGATGGTCCTTGATCCCAATTCCAATTTGCCACGACAACGTCTACGTGGTTAGCCGTTGGAAATCTAATTAGCAGAGTTTCAGCTGTCTGAGAGGGTTGAGTGCAGAGTTGAAATGACTGCTGGGTAAATGAAAGAGCTGCTCCAAACAGACAGAAATGTCTTCAGATATTTTATGGTTATAATTGCTGGTCAGTATTTACTTCTGAGGTGTGCATCCTTCAGAAAATTCATCTGTTATGTCTGAATGTTCAGCTACGCAGAGTAAACTCCAGTAAGGATGTGAGCACTCGGAGAAAAACAGCTGTGTGCAGATGGTGACGTGCGGTGTGTGATTCGTGTCATGGGACTGCAGTGAGATCGGTGGTCTGATGAACCTTCCTAAAGGAGTTTGAGGAGGGACAATGTGGCTCAGGCCTCAACAATGAAGCGTTTGTCTCACCACACGCCATTCATATCATGTGTTGTTTTTCCTCCTGTTGCATTAAAATTCCCATGTGGTTGTTTTGACAACAACAAAAAAATCCTCGGGCAGGTTTTTATATACTGGTCGGCTAAAGCAGCGAAAGCCAGACAACTAGACACCCTGTTATTATTTCTTAATGCTAATGGAAACTGAAGATTCATCAGAATGCTTGCAGTGTTTCATTTTCCAATATGTGCAGCTACTGTAAAGATATCCTTACAACACAGTAGGGAAGAGTAGTCGTTGTTGCAGCAGGTCAGTGGAGGTATAAACAGTGCCATGGAGACACTGATGTAAGTAGAAGTATCATAAGCACCACCACGGTGCTCCATTCCTTGATTTGCATGAATTATATAACATTACCACTAGGGCTGTGTGTTGGCAAGAATCAATATGATACATATCATGATACAGGGGTAGCGATTCATTATATTTTCAAATCCAATTTTAGGAAGACTGTCATAGTATAAAGAACACACCACTATACTGTATGTATAAAATCTGAGTAAAAAAAAGTCACTATGTGAAATGACTTAACATCATCACACATGAATACAATTAGTCTCATTGGATCCATAAAAGTCTCAGCTTTCCAGCGGTACCCAAGTTATACAATTCCAGTATGCAGAAATATTCAAACGCATCATTTTTAAAATAAAATGCAAAACACTGCATGGGATTATCATAAAGTGGACATGTCTGTAAAGGGGAGATTCGTGGGTAGTACCCATATTGAACCCTTTTTCATTCACATATGGCCATGCCAGTTTTTCCTTGCCAAAACTTAGCCTATCTTTGGAGCGTTATTTTGCCTCCTTCGCGACATGCAAGTATGACATGGCACCAATAGATTTCTTAGGTTTTCTAATTTCATAAGATGCCAGTATCTTCACTTCACTCTCACTTTAAAACTGAGCCCGCTACAACCTCCGAAAGACAGAATAGCGGCCCGCTTGCCGGCGGATTTTTAAGAGGTTGATTAAAAATAGATACAGCATTTTGGAGAATCGATACAGTATCACAAAGCATAATAATGCAATAGTCGTGCATATCAATATTTTCTTACATCCCGAATCACCACCCTTCTAGTATATTTAACAACCAGATCTATTTGTCCCTTTTTACTCATGTGCCTTTCTTATTGAATGTAGCTTTAATACAATTAGAAAAACTTAATACCTTAAAAAAAATACCGTACACTTGACTTATCATCTGGTCCACATTTTGATAGTTTTTTTTGTAGCGCCCAGCTTATGAAGCTGTTTTGTACTGGCCTGCTGAGAGCAGAGGCTAATGTGGCTAATTGTGTCTGAAATTATGGAGGAGTCTGGGGGATACGCTCACTCATTATTCTGGCCAATGTGTACTGCAAATATGTGAGAGTGGAGGATAGTGGGGCTTAAAGATTTTCACAGCCTAGGGGGCAGAGAGATATCCAAGTGCACAGAGGTGTGAGGTGAGAGGTATCTACTCTATTCTGTGGCTATCAAAAGCGAGAAGATTAGCCTCACATCCACCGAAACACTGGTGAGGTCAGGGAATATTAGACAGTTATTCTGCATTATGCTCCACTGTTTGTGCAGCAGGTGTTGGCAGAAAATAGACATCCCAAGAGTGGACAGGTGCATACTGTGTATTGCAGTTGATTGAGGATAAAACTGGAATTTAGGATTTTAAGTGTGACTTTTTATGGGACTGTTATTTCCGGCCAAGCGAGAACTGCAGAGCATATTAGAGTTTACGGACTCAAATGACTCCCTGGCCTCCATGCCAACCAACAAAAGACCAAGAGTCTCGTATTATTTAAGTCTCATTTCTGCATTAACGCAATTGAAGGCCTTGAGACTCCAAACTTCTCTGTGGATACATTTTATCAGTCAGCAGACGCGGCGCTGTTGGCTAATCCAAATGAATGTTAGATAATCAATGCAATGCCAGCGTCCCAGAAACCCCTTTCCTCCAAAGAGGCCCGACTGCCAATGTCTCCCAGATGGCTTAACAAGTCCAGTTCATTAAAAACAAAATGATCCGAGCCCTCCCGTCCAAAGCCTAGAACACAGAGAGCAAACATGAGATGAGATAAGCGGTGGCTTATTTCCCTTCGACAGCTGTCAGCTCATCAGCCGTCCACTCGCCCCTCAGACTGCACACAAAGTCATTAACTGATTAGACTTTGTGTTAGGTTAAATTAAGAAAGTTCAGAATTCCAGAGGGGAGACGCACTGTTGACACATTTGCATGGGAGGTAAACACGGTAGCTCGAGGGACGGCAGGTGTGTTCCCGCTGCGTCCATTTGTGTCGAAAAGGTCAAACGGGATGAGCAGCCATTTTACTCCAATTGTATTCTCGGGACGGTGTCAGAGCTGAAACAGAACCAAATCAGAGCCTTAACCTTTAATATGGGCATTGTTACGTTTTTTTAAACTAATTTAAATGTCAGGGTTTTGCTGAATATAGTCATTTCCCAGCAGGCCACTAAAATATAACAAACAGAACTGGTTTGGCACCTTAAAATGCTGTGTTAACTAGAGCTGGGTGTCTATAAGATGGCTTGTCTTGGTACAAATGCCAAGTTCATGCTTTTTTTTACCTTTAATACCTTCAATATTATAATATATAATATACCTTCAATACTTACTTTGCTTCATATGAACATATTTTTCTCCCATTTCATCTGATAAAGTAATCCAAACTTCTCATATCCATTAAATGTTAATGTCATGTTTTAATATCATCTTTACACAACTAACATTGTGTTAAACTAATAAACATTATGATTTAAAACAGGCTGTACTTTACTCTTAAGTGAAGAATCTGGTGGAGCATTCAGTGCCAACTGTCAATACTTACTTGTGTCTTACTTAAGACATACTTACCGCAATAATTTATAAGCAAGCCTGATGTTTCATGTGGTGTAATTAACAAACCACAGTACATATGGAACAGAAATGTTCTGTACTTCAGCCTAACCTAGGTGCAAGATTGAATTTGTTTGCAACAGGATTCATTGTGGTTTTTTTATGGGGATTTATTTACTACCATATAACCCTCAAACATAGTTTATGAACTTATAAATCTGTATAATAAGTCTGTAAAGTGGCGTGACCATGTCAATATTTGGGAAATAATTCCAGTGTTGCTCTGAAGGATCAAATCGTGACACAGCATTTCTCTCCTTAGTTGGAGGAGTTGAATTTGTTTTGACATTACCACGGACCTTTACTCTTACTGAGACAACTCCCTTTTTGACTGGTTCCCATCTGGAAAATGGCCAAGGGCCATGACAGTTAAGACTAACCGGTTCTACAGCAGCCGGCAGCCAAAAGGAGGTTGTTTTTGTGTCAGTGATGACATGTACATCTATCTGTGTCTGTTACGTACGACAGCGTATTGGGGCCATTGTAGGTTACAAAAATAAGAAATTTACAGAGACATGTGAAAGGGGTCATAATTGGAGAAAAAAGGAAAAAAACTTGAATATTCTCAGAGATTATAAAATCATACATTTCTGCAAAAACAGAAAAATAGTTGGGTTTTTTTGTTTGTTTTTTTGTCAAGGAAACACATCGCTTCACTTTGCAAGGTTGGATCAACCTCATCACACCACAGACGCCACCGTTAAACACAGCGGCAATGTGAGCCGCCAAGTGCAAAATATCTTAATTATATTAGTATTTATTTTTGTTCATAAAAGAACACAGAAAGAAAACGGTTATGTATGTTTCAAGACATCAGAAACAGCAATTTTTAGGATTTATCTGATAACACATTGGCAAAATAAAGCGTATAACAGGTCTAACTTGAGGATAAATTATTTGCATAACTATGTCAGCATTATGTTCATAAAATCACACAAAAAGAACATGAAATAAAATACGTATATGTATCTTTCAGGACCTTCGCCTCACCCAGAGGCCATCCTTACCATAAGAACATTACTTTAAGTGCAATAAAATTCAGACGGCAGCTGGCGTTACCACTGTTTTGCACTCTGCGGCCCACGTTACCGCAGTGTTTAACAGTGGCGCCTGTGGTGTGATGAGGTTGATCAAACCTTGCAAAGTGAAGCGATGTAGTTCCTTGAAAAAAAAAAAAACTATTTTTCTGAGAGTTATTTTTACACAAATGTATTATTTTATAATCTCGGAGAATATTCATGTTTTTTTTCTTGGAAATTCTGAGTTTTTTTCTGAATATTACCCCCTTCACCTGGCTATGTAATTTTTTTATTTTGTTTAACCTACAACGGCCGTAATGCGCCATCGTACTAAACAGACACAGACAGACGTACATGTCAGTTTTTTTATGGTATATTTGTGATTTTAATCTCAGAGAATATTTGAGGTTTTTTTCTAGTAATTTTTTTTTTTTCCTCGCAAATGTACCACTTTCATTTTTGAAAATATCAAAAAAATTATTGTAAATTTGAGTTAATATCTTGGAAATTCAGAGTTTGTTCTCGGAATATTTGTTCCTTTTAATACAGTAAAACTTGCTCAGGATAATAATAAATTCACCAAGAGACTGCGCGGTCTTCACGGAGTGTCTTGGCTTGTAGTGGACGTGTTAGCTTGAGTTTCAGTGTGTATGAGTGGTCTTGAATAAGCTCTTGTTCTTCTCACTGTGGTTGTCTTGTTTTGCATGCATCATCATCACAGTCTGCTGGCTGCCTTCCTTTAGCCAAGTACCCGGCTGTCAATAAATGACTGCCTTCCTTCCTCACAAGGATTTCATGCTCCCTCAGTGTGCTGTTCATGTTTTAAGGTGGCTGTATTTGGGACTCCTTGCATGGCGTTTAACAGCTGTTTTGTTTTGGCATCAGCAAAGTTCTTTCAACCCTGAATGTTTTCGACAATTTAAGTGATTTTTCTCGTGGATTTTGTCTCTTCCAGCGATACCACTAAAACATAATCTGTTTTGTTCAAATGGCTGTCCTCCTTGGCAGGAAAAAAAACATCCAAATCATGTTATATGATGCGAATCCATCAGGTATATTGTCTTCATATATCGCCTAAGGCAGGCCACCCAAGCTGTGCTCACAAAGTAAACACAAGCAGAAACCCGCCCACCCCCGCTCAATTTATTGCATTGTGATCATCGCTTGACCTCATTGCTAAATGCAGCTCTTTCCCCTGCATTTAAATGAAGCAGACTACTATCAATATTGATGACAGTTCATGTCTCTATTGACTTAATTTTCTGCTCCCACTTAAAACCATGTGGCCCGGGTCTCATTGCCAAGCGACACAGTACATAAATTTGGGACGGCTCGTAAGGACCCCTGTGGAGGACACATTGCCCTAAATAAGTTGGCGGTGAGCACAGGTCATCGCAGTACAAAGTTTGTTTCGACAAATCTCTATGCCACCCATCAGCCTCCGATATCAAACGGATGTGAAAATGAACATGTGTGTTCAATCTCAGCTTTCTGGGCTGCTGATTGTTTCCACATTCACACTCAATGCCAACTTTAGTCTTAATTCTTTTTAGGAGAGACATTGTCAGGATTCTTTTGTAAGGGCATTCATTGAAAATGGTAATCTGTGACTTGAATCAGTGCAGGTGGATGAAGTTGCAACACCTCTGCATCATAAGCTGTCATTGTTGTTTTTTTTGGGTTTTTTTCTGCATTTCTTTCAATCACGGTGTCGGGCTCAGTGGTCGATGACGGTCAGCCATCGACGACATTCAGCCATAACCTTGTTCATCCAACTCTAGTTAGAAGGATATCTGGAAAACATGCAAACAGATTTTAATAAAATTAGGTGGAAAATCTGGCCGTGGCGCAACAAATAGGTGATCAGATGTTGGTGTCCAGATCCAGGAAGGTTTACTGGACCTAGGATGAAATTAACCTGGTTATGTATCCCATATCTGCACTTTGTGTTTTGATGCAGATAAAAGAAAATGTAATATATTAAGTATTATAATAACATTATTAAAATACCAGATTTAGATTGGCGGAATATATGTTGTCTGAATGCTTTCTAGCTTTCATTTAGTTTTCTATGACTTTTTTTTTCAATTTGTTTGCATTTATACTACTAGCAAATTTGTTTTAAAGCCACTCAATTCTTTAACGCATTAACGCAATTTTAAATTTTTAGGTTGTAGCGGGCTCAGTTTTAAAGCTAGAGTGAAGATACTGGCATCATATAAAACTAGAAAAACCAAAGGAATCCATTGCCCATATTTCCCCACTCCCATGTTCATAAGAGTATTAAATACTTGACAAATCTCCCTTTAAGGTACATTTTGAACAGATTAATAATTTACGATTAAGCACAATTAACTATGGACAATCATGCAATTAATCACAATTAAATTTTTTAATCGATTGACATTTGTCCTTCATGTAGAGCTGTAACCGACCCCAGCGTGTATTGAGTGAGAGGCTAGGTACACTTTGGACAGGTCTCCCTTCTATCATATACAGACCTTTAACCTGAGTAATTAATGCTGTCATCAGGGCCTGGTGTCAGAGCGGGTGGAGCGAGGAGCGAAGCATTAATTGTGCCAAGTCACCTGTGAAAGACTTTGGTGGCAGTAAATGAGGCGGTTGTCCCCGGTGGTCAGGTGGCTGGCCTCCCTGTGCCTGGTTCTCCCTCTGACTCCCATCTACCTGCCCTCTCACATCCCGGCGGTTCAACGGACACTCAATCACATCGCCGTATTGACATAAGGGGTTGCATGCTAATAAGAACTTAGCTGCCACCTTTAAACAGCGCTGCTGTCATTGTTCAATCACGTAGTTGTTGCAGTTTTCACTTGTTATATTAGCCCAATACAGTTTTAGGGTTAGGGGTACTGTAATATACTCCAACTTCCAGTATAAGCTCCAGCAGCATGTATTCATTGTCTCAGATATGCCTACTGTCCTAACCCTTACAACCTTTTGTCTGATTTCAGGTGGGAGGTGAATCTGTTGCGGACCATGTGTTTCTGGTGAGGTCTCATCTTCCGCCAAGATGAGGCTGATGCCTGGCTCGCCTCGACCTGTCCTGCCAGCCATCCTGGCTCTCACCTTAGCCGCCTTCTTACCTCAGCTGTCCTCGGGAGCCACGCCGTTCCCCCAGGACCTGGAACCAATCAGCATCGTGGGCAGAGAATGTAAGTTCTGTTGTGTTGCCATGGCGATCCTCGTTGCAGGAGTTGATGTAAAAGTAAAGCAAGGGTCACGAAGGCAATATATCATCACCAGGGAACACGGCTTAGAGCAGTGGATGTGTTTTAAGGGCATGTTTCTAGAGGTCTGTCAACTGCTGGAATATGTATTCCTTTTGTTCTGATTTGTTGGCTCGGTGTGAAAAAGGAAACAATAACAGCAACATGCATGAAAAGCCTTTTCTAAGTCAACGTTGAGGTCCAATCCTCAACTGTACCTTGTTTGGAACATCTTATGATACAAGAAGAAAGATTTTGACATACAACTGCTACTTTTAGTTGCACCAAACTAACTAAAGACAAAAGATAATGTACAGCAAACCTTTTCACATTGGTTTGGACCAAAGTAAACAAAATATATTAATATTTATAATAATATTCTTCGGGATTCTTTTGCTCCTAACCCGTTTGGTTCAGTTCAGTTCAACCCCGATGTGTTTGCCCTGGTTGCTTTGGTTTCGTTGGGCTGGTATGAAAACTGTCAGTCAAACTCTGGAGAGGACCAAAACTTTCAGATTTTTCTTCTGAAGTCTGAGTTACATGTCAGTCCACATGCTTTTATATTTCCACTTGTTGTTTTGTTGGTTATGAGTCAGTGTGAACACAACACCAACCGGAACTCAAAGGGCAACAATGTATAATTTGTACGGCTCCGCGTTGGCAACAGCCGTGGCCTGAGGCATTATGTAATAGGGTGTTCCGTCCGTCCATCTGTCCCATTCTTGTGAATCTCAGGAACGCCTGTAGGAAATTTCTTCAAATTTGGCACAAACATCCACATTAGATTTTGGTGGTCGGAGGTCACTATGACCTCACATCTGTCCAATTCTTGTGAAGGCGATTTCTCAGGAACACCTGCAGGGAATTCCATGGCACGAGCTTCACAAAACACGTTTTGGCAATAACTCAAAATTGCATGCTAATTATGACAACGACAACTAGACTGGTTGGCGGAGGCGTACAACCGCAAGACCGTAATTCTTGTTTATCTTGTTTCACACCTACGAGGCCAAACTACAAGTGTGGAAAAAGACCTCAAATATGAATATATATATATAGCACATTACGGTATGTATTAGCTAAATCACATACAGAACAACACTTTCACTCATTGCAAAGCAAAAATATCAGTAACAAATTTCATTTTCTTGTTGCTAATTTGGACAAAAGACTTAAAACGATAACGCAACAATCACAGTACAACTACAATGACAGCCCATAAAGGCTAATGTTGAATTATAGTGCATTCCTACATGTGACTGCAGAGAGTTAAGATAAGAGTTTGACTGAGGATCTTGGACATCTGTGAGACTCCGAAGACACCGCTTCATCAGACCAGCCTGTGGACCCATCAATGGCACCCAATCACCGGGGAGGTCCACAGAAGAGGTCCTGGCTGCTAAATGTAATGGCCCATAATTGATTTAAGAGGCGGCTGAGACCATGGCCCACACACTGTAATTGATCTATCTGGAAGAGAGTAACGCAACCATTAGCAGGAATAGCTGCGCTAATAGTGCTATATGTGGAGCTCCATCCCAGGTGTAATGAGAGCAATTTATCACCTCTGGTTCCAGCAGGTGACAGCGTGGCACAAGGTCCCGCACAACTCTGCGAGACGTCCATTATGAATCGTAGTACTTCATGAGGCTGAAGTCTATAAAATCATACCCGAGTCACTACTTCTTTTAGAAAGTGGACAGACGACTCCCCTCAGCTTCTTGTCTTTTTTCGTGACAGACTATGTGCTGAGTAGGTTTGAGGAAAGTAAAGATTTTATTATACTAGAGCTGCTTGTAGAAGACACTGCTGCCATATTTGATCTTATATATTAAAGGTCCCATATTACAAAAAAGTGAGATTTTCATGTTTTTTTTATTATAAAGCAGGCTTAAATCCTCTCTGAATACTGTGAAAGTAGCGAAACACTCAATCCACAGGGAAATTCACACAGCCCGTATTGAGAAACTCTGCAGTTGAAACAAGCCATTAGGATTTCTGCCCATTCGTGATGTCACGAATATACAATATTTAGATCCTTGACACAATTTTCACAACGTAAAACATTCTAAATGTGTCCCAGTTTATTCCTGGTTGCAGTGTATGGGAATGTCATCAGCTGACAGGAAGTACACATGGACCCAAGCTGTTGACTAGTAATGTTAATGCAATTCTGTTGCAATTACGTCAAAATGCGCTAAAACGGAGTGTTTCAGACTGAGGGTAAATACAGGTATATTCGGGTCGACAGTATGAGGAAAATAAAGGTTTTTTGGAACATTAAAGTATGTAAACATGTTCTAGTAGAAACACAAAATACAAGTATGAACCTGAAAATGAGCATGATATGGGACCTTTAAACCCACAAAATGACTATTTGTATATCAGTGACTCCCCCGTGTTACCTTGAGCTCTTGAAGAAAAAAACGGTTTTGATTGAAGTAAATGGCGGCCAGGTATAACAACAGCAAAACTACATCAAAACATCCGTCAAAACACCAAAAACACTTCCGCATAAACAGTCTCACACTTGAGCAGGCACGCTACTCGTCCATGAGTGATATGGTTTTGCTGTTGTTAAATGTTAAACCATTTACTTCAATTCATCAAGACTTTTCTCCGTTTTTGCATTCTCCGTTCGCCGTGGAGGCTTGAGAGGAAAAACTAAGTTTTCTTCAAGAATTCAAGGTAACACAGGGTGAGTCATTGATATATAAATGGGTATTTTGTGGATGAATTATTCCTTTAAATTCACTCTTTTCCCCCAGAATTTAATTCTCAGCAGGATGCATATGCTTCATAAACCATGTTCTGATGATTGATGTCAAACAGTGCGACGTGGAGGGCAAAGTTATAAAGTATATTATAAGTTTTTTGTCACACGTAAGAATTGTGTCAGACAATTTCACTCAACAGGAACTTTTGATTTAAACCTTTATATAGGACACTAAAACTTTCCACTGACACCAACACTGAGATTCTTTAGGTAGGTCTTTAACACATGATGGTCCGTCTCATCTGCTCTGTGGTAATTGAAAGTAACTAATTGCTTTTGAATGGTGAATTATTTCCACTTTTTGGAGCCATGCCATAATAAATATGTGAAAAGGGTATAAAGCTTAACGGTGCCCTTTTACAGACTGCTTATAAAGAAGCTTCTTATTTAAATTAGTAACACATATGCACATAGTGGCTGTATTGTTGTAGGTTTTTTTTTTTTTTTTTAAAGTTCAAGTGATGAGATAAAATATGATCCAGGAAGTCCAGTTTGCATCCAATAGTTTTACACCTTATGAGATGTCAGAGCACAATACAAAGTTTTTAACACTTTATAATACTGTGAGAAAGGAATGTATTGTTAATACTCTTGAAGTGTATCAAGGTGGTTCTCCCATCGCAAATAAGACAAGCAACTTCTGTTGATAACTTTAAGGAAAAGCTCAAAACTTATTTTTACAATCTTGCTTTTAATTAATTCCACATTTTTATAACATCATTGCTATTATTTCATATTTCTCATACTAGTTGTTTTATATCTTAAAATTGTTTTTACCATTATCAACTCGTTTTTATTAATAATGATAAATAATTAAGACAAAAAATAAAATTATCCTGTTTTGTATCTCTATGATTCTATTTTATTGTTTTTGCTTTAGTTTATTATTGTTATTATTATTATTATTATTAATAACAATTATTATTTAATGGTTAAGAATGTTTGGTGCATCCGGAGTTGACTTCTCTTATTTTTTCTCTTAACAGAAAATTAAGAACAATTTAAGTGAATATTGCTGCATGAGGCCCAATGTTACAGACAGACAGGACATTCATACAAAAACAAGATAGAACACAAATCATAAAAGTGGTGAGTGCCAAAGAGGTAGTTTAAAACTGCAGAAGAGCAAACCCCCCACAGACACTCAAACCAGATTTATTAAAAGTAGTTTTAAACCCCCCCCCCCTTAGAGGAATCATGCTTGACAGCCTCAGTTCCTGCTGTACTGAGTGAGGTTGAGGGTTGCATTGCCGTGCCAGTGGCGCTGTGAATGCAGCCTACGGATGCAGGATTCTGGTTTGATTCAGCATCTGGCCAGCATCATACATGTGCTGCTTTCCAGAGGCAGTGATCTTAAAGAACTGTGGGCACCATCACCTGCTCCTGGATTTGACCCTGAGCAGTGCCCCAGCTGCCCCCCGAAGCTTTAGAGGATGTGAAAGTGCTGAAGAGTAATTAGAAAAACCTCATTTGCCAGGGGGAGGATAGCGGGGCGGGCCGGTGAGCCACCGGGAGTCTCTTCACCAGACAGCACAGCAAGGTCCAGCGCTCAGCCAGGCATTAGCCGTTTAAATCTTTAAACAGTCGATTTGAGACCAGCGGTTAGGGGAACATACGGCTCCCTGTAGAGAGACTAATTTCCGATTGTGGTGTATTTCTGGCGGGGATTGCTAATTCAGCAGCAGCCCAGGTCAGATGGGAGGCTGGAGGGCACTTAATACAGTACTCTATAGATCCAGAGCGCCGCGGCCTAGAGCAGAGTCTTGGTTAAGAAAACAGGAAGGAAGTCTCTGTGATGTGGAAGGCAGCATGGTGTCAGTATTGAGCAGGCTAATTTTATTTCTGCCTGGAGCATCCTTTTTTTTTCCCCCCGAACATTTGCAAGGCATCTACTGACTAGCTGTCTTTCTTTTATTCAAGCACCGGACACAGTCTCCCATTGTTTGAATTAATATTTCCCTCCACTGAGTTAGTCTACTGGAGTAGAAAAGGACAAGATGAAATTAAAAAGCAAAAGAAGAAGAGGGAAAAATGAAAATCAGCCGCAGTGCAACGTAGAGTAACTGTCTATCGTTTTCTTTCTCTTTGCACAACTTCCCTCAGTTTTGATGTTGCTGCACACACATCTTTTTTTTATGCATGGAAGCACCTGATTCCCATTGAATGGTATACTCGGTGTATCCTGCCTGCAGTAACAGATATTATTTTATATTTATTTAATGGTTTTTTAGGGCGATGAAGGGATTTAATTCACGACAACCCCAAGTTGAAATTCAATGACCTCAGAGAGAGATGAGTGCTATTTAAATGTGGGTTGACCAGACAGACAGTTTTTTGCACTGAAGTGGTTTTGATTTGTTTCCTCGTCCTGACTTGGCACTGTCCCCAGACGTGTCCGTTAAGAAATGCTTACCGGGAGCCGTTTATTTAAATCAGACTGACTTCTTTGACACGACCAGCTAATTTGCAACTTTGGATGCTATTTTCTCCCCATGCTCATCCACCTACACAAGTGCACATTAGCATACAGTGTATGCTCGGGATTTTCAGCACAATATGTCAAATCATAACCTTGGTTCAGTGTTTCTTAAACTGTAAAGGTGTTTTATTTTTCTAAGCTGCTGATTAGTTATGGATAAATGCCGAGCCATTGTTGTCCGTCTGTCTCTTTACAAATCTGAAGCCGGGGTGAACAGTTCCCAAATATTATTTATCATTGGACTGAAGTTCTTTCCCAAGTTTTGAAAAAAAAAAAATAATAATTTTTAACAAGACCTCAAAGGGATGCAATGTGCTAGTCTTGTGTTTTCGAATCTCTGCTGTGAAGCTTAGCTAGTTAGCTAGTGTCTTTTGTTGTTCTGAGTACTTGAACATTTTCTTTTTCTCTCCATCTCTTTTCCCACACAGCCTCCTACCTCTATCCCAGCTTCCAGGGTCTCATGTCGGACAATGACACCGTCCGCCTGGGCCTGGACTTCCAGAGGATGCTGAGGATCAACCGCATGCTCTACATCGCTGCCCGGTTAGTCACCACCACTCACCTGCTAGTTTAACATTTAGGGATGCACCGATCTGACTTTTTCAGTCCCGATAGCGATACCTGGGCTCAGATCGGTACTCGGTATCGAGTGTTTAATCATTACGTTTTATTCCTCACTGTGTGGAAGTGTCTGGAATCATTCTTTTATGTGTGAGGCAACATCAGGCTTGACTTAAATATTGTTTTCCTAACTTTGTAAAACAAAATGTGACCAATGGATTTATTTATTTTTATTTATTTTATTATTAAAATAATAAATCGTTCACTAGCAACTTGATAAAAAATCTTCAAAATTAACAAATCAAGTGTAAACCTCTTAACTGCAGCAATAAATTGGTCAAAACTTAAACAGGAATGTAAATTCCAGTATGTAATGTATATAGTATATAAACATAAAATTTAATTTAATACACCTGCCCCATTAACACCAATATCCAATCCAAATGTGAATACATATGCATTGTTGCACACAGGCTCCAAAAATGTTGTCACTCCTGATTAGTCTTCCGATTATTGTTTCTAGAGGTATAGTCCATTAAAGCTATGGTGGTAATCTTCTTCAAAAACATTTTTTTGTTATATTATTTGAAATTCTTTTTACATCCCGACAGCAATCAATAAATCAAATGCTCTGACAAAAATAGAAAAAAAGAGAATCTAGCGTACTCTTGCCAGTCTCTCATGATTACCAACCCTAGCTTTAATGTGAACAATTATGATCACGAGTTACCAGAGCCCAAAACCTTTCGTGCATAGCATCGTTAGACCCTGAAGTATCCATTTGATTATATAAAACAATGGATTTAGTTGTGTGTTTCATCTTTATTTAACCAGTAAAGTCAATTAAGCATGAAGTCAATTCAGTTCTCATTTCCACTGATGGCTGGGCAAGAGGTAAATGGGCTTTTGAAAGGGACGTGAGGGAGAAAATGTGCAACAGGGTGGCAGGGAGGTAAAAAGAAGTCAGCAATAGACAACATAATGTCAATAGTAAATATCAATAGAAAACGCAGTTGCACAATTTCAGCGTAATTCATGAATTTAAAACTTCCTTAACAGGTTCAATAGTAAATTCTGTCTTTCCTGGAAAAAAAATGCTTGTTTTCCTGTTGTGAGTCAGACTTGAATGTACCCAAACTTGTATTACTGTGTAAGCTGACCCAGGCAGCACGTCCAAAGTGTTTCAAGTGCATTTCTCAGCCTAACTGCTCGCCTCTCAATCAAGATGCCGTAGGTTAATTTTCTAAAAAGTACGAGGTTGCACCTCCCCTACCTAATTTCCATTGTGCAAAATAAATTCTGCTACAGTTTCTTGGCTCAGTCTCACACCGCAGTGCTCTCGCTGCCAAGAACCCCTTCTGAAAAGGTAGAGTGATTCCTAATGTACCTAAGTGGACTTAATATTTTCCACAGCTGCATACAACAAAGTGCATGCCACACTTCACAAAGTGATTCGTACGGGTTGTGTCGGGGAAACTTTTGGTGTTGGGAAAACTTTTTCTGAAGTTGAAAAGCCAATAAATGTGCCTGCTAATCTGCCTTCTGTTGTTAAAACAGCTTCGATCGGTCCAGGTTTTGGTGAAATGTTTGGATCAGAGGCTTACAGCCCTGACACACCAAGCCGACGGTCAGTTGTCGACCAGTTTGGGGCCGTTGGTGAGCGTCTGTCGGCCTAGTTGCGGTGTGTCCCGCATTGTCGGTTCTAGTCGGCCCGTGTCGGAGGCCTTTTGGCCGATTCGGCATGTTGAATCGGCTGTGGAGCCCGTCGGTGAGAGAAGTCACTCTGATTGGCGGTTCCGCTTAAGCAAATCAGGCCACAAGAAGAGAAATGGAAGTGAGGAAAGCAAGCCAACAAGTACAGTCAAGAGGAAAAACACAGAAGGCTCTTCTCATTTTTTATCTGATCTCATCTAATCATACCAATACGACACGGCACAAAACGTACATGCTAACTGGCCGTCAGCTGTAGTCTTTGTGGTGTGTTCAAATGCAACTTGTAGGCCAAGACAAAGGCAATGTGAGGCGACGCAACAGTCGGCCTTCGTCACCACTAGTTCTTTGATGTGAGGTTGGTGTGTCTGGGCCTTTTATGGAGCTTTGCATTCAAAAAAGGTTCAAGGTCCGTCAAAAAGCATGTGGAGATGGCCCCACTAACAATAATGTCTTGACTCTCTATCTGTTGCAGGGACCACGTGTTTGCCATCAATCTTGCCACTTCATCTGAGCAGATAATACCACAGCAGGTAGGAAAGTCTGTCCACAGTCTGCTGTTGCCTTTCAGAGTCACTTCTGTTTCAATATCCAACATATAACCTTTATTCACGTGTGTTTGAGTCGATATCCATGTATTTACTGAAAAATATTTAATGCGTAGTTTGTAGATGCCATCTGTTTCTAAACTGGACTATGGTCTGTTGATTTCCTCGATGCCAAAACTCACATTCAAGATGAATTCTTCCTTTAACACTCTGACATTCAGGGAGTGTTTGATACCTCTTGATCCTTCAAGAGTAATACCAATAATCTGTGAGTAACCAATAGATTTTGAATTACCAGTATCTTTGCCCACTAAGTCTGTATTTTTCGTCCGATATTGTTGCACGTTTAAAAATAAATACGACCGGATTAAAAAAACGCATACCAAAAATATGGATTTGATGTGCAAAGATCTTTACTTGACATTTTTTTTCTGCAATTCAGGTTTAATTAGGTTTTAGGATAGGTTTGGGCGATATGTTAAAATGTTCCAACCGGCCACCGTCAGCTCAGTAGTTTCAGCTGGGAGATCAGCAGTTCTAGCAATGTAGCATCGTAAAACACACTTCCTTCAAAACAGAAACAAAATAAAGCTCACCAAAACCTTCTTGATTAGTCTTTCCAACACATCACCCACTCTGGTTTGGTCAAAATAAACGAGTGAGATGTGAAAATATGCCGGCTGCGCACGCTGTTTTTCTCTCTCAGCGGATGAGCGGCTCTCGTCCTTCAGAGGCAGACCATTAAATGAGTAAAACAGAATGAGCACGATCGTCCAATCTCCCAACCCTATTTAAGGATTCTGTGGTCATTTCACATGTGAGATGACTGAACGTGAGGTTTTGCTGGTCAATAGTGATATTTCCGATGATAGTTGGACCTCAACCTGTTCTGAGAGAAGGGTGTGATGCATTGCAGTGCTCTTACGACTAGTTCTTGTTTTTTCCGAACCACTCTGTATGTTTTTACGGGAAAAATCTCTTGTAATGTTTGTATCTCATTATTTTCCTTTCTACCCTTGCCTGCCTTTTCATTCAAGTATTAAGCAATCTCTCTTCAGACATATATTCAATACAAGTGGAGCGGGGCTCTTGTGGCTTTTGAAGTGCCATGCTCCTTCCTATCTGAATCTCATTTGTCAAACATGATTGCACTTAAATAAAAGCCCTCCGAGGCCGGGACTTTTGCTTGGTTGTATTTAGATTAGCGCTAAACACGGCTATTCATTCTGATAAGGCCACCACTCTATGTCAGAGAGATCTAAACTATTGATTTGGGTGTAGACTGTGGCACAAAGACACGGGAACTTTTGAGCAGCACCACCGTCAGTTTATCTTTTTTTCAGTTATGTTATATGAGAACTTTCGATATTGAGTGTTTTTATATGATGCATTTTTTTCGCCATTTACCAAAACCTCCGCCGCCTCCGGGGTGACAGCAGGAACTGAGTGGAAAATTATTGAAGACTGTACCCACTTTCTGCTTCGTACTCTCCTGTGACTGACTCATATCACCAGAAAATGGTGTGTCCTCTTCATCGCAGATCCATCCCTTCACTCTGGATCATTTTTTAAACCAGCTCTTCATTTTTCACACCGGGTACTCTTTCACATTCTCCCCTTCGCTGATCTCCCCGGGGTTGGGTGGCCATAAGTAATTATTAGTAAACCAAATCGAGCGTGGACAAGGCAGGGTCCATTACCATAATGCTGACTCCTGCTGAATCGTGTCAGATCTTCACAAAGTCGCGGCGGAGATGTTCCGTGCACGGGCCTGGAGGGCAGAGAGCTGGCTTTAAAATCAGAGACGATATACTGCTCAGAAAATGATTGATATGTTAGTCCTCACTATTCTGACTGAGCTTATTGATATTGTGGATTGATTGTCTTGTGTGTTTTACCAAAACCACAATGCGCAGTTGTTTTAAGGAAACAAGTGCAGCGCCCGTTCAAAACATGCCTGTTAGTAACGGCCCGATTGCTTGGCCTCCGGCATTCCTGCTTGTAGCTTTCTCGAGAATCGCTCATCCGAACAACCTCACACTCAACGCTTCCTTGGATCTTCAGCAATACACCCGCCAAGTGTGAAGTTAAAGGACAAAACATACAGACAGACAGAGACTCCTTCCATTTTAGTTAGAATACTGAGCCTTTGTAAGAAATTAGATATTTAAGACCTATTTTCATATCTGCAGAAAGAGCCAATAGGCTTTGGGCAAAATGCAAAAGAATCAATAAAGTCGGAAATATTGATAGAATGACTAATGCTTTGGTGGTTTTAGCAATTTCAATGGATTTGTTGATGATAAAACAAAATATAGAATAATGTCGGTCTTATCCTTTAATGCATTCATCATACTGTATGCAGTGGAAATCAAACAATGTTGGTTCAAAGGTGTGAAAGCAGGAAGCTCTTTACAATTCAGATGCGGGTCACATCTTCATCAAGTGCTAGTTTTCCTTTGTACCTGGCAGTTAGATTGCATTCACCTTTTCTAAGTAGTTTCTGTCCGATTTGACTGCTCGACTGAAAGGTATCCGATAAAATGGAAAACCAGCGGTGAGAACAAGAAAACGAGGAGCCCGGTGGGACAAATTGTTTTTCAGGGGCTTATGGTCCAAGAGGAGTGACCCCTCGGCTCCAATAAGGCATCAAGATGCATTAAACCACACGGTGGCTGTTGTTGCGATGGTGTAGTTGAGGAAACCTTGAAATGTACAAGCCCCTCCAGTTAAGTGCAATCCCTTTCAGCATATTTTTTTTAGTTCAATTTTCTCTTTCATTTGGTGTGGACACAAGAACATACTGTAAAATAAACAAGATATAAAGGTATTCATTCAGAGTAATAAAACATCTCATGTTCATTCATATCAAACACTGTGCAAAGATCGTCTACAGACTCAATGTCAAAGTGATTAAAAAATATGCATATGTATAAATGTCTGAGGATAATTACCTCTTATTGTTAGGGTTGTCAATCAATTAAAATATTTAATTGCGATTATTCGCATGATTGTCCATAGTTAATTGTGATTAATAGCACATTTTTTTTATCTGTTCAAAATGTACTTTAAAGGGAGATTTGTCAAGTATTTAATACTCTTTGGAGTGGGAAAATATGCTTGCATTATGCAAATGTATGTCTATATTTATTATAGGAAATCAGTTAACACAAGAAAATGACAAATATATTGAAAAAAAAACATATACTCAAATCATAACATGGCAAACTGCAGCCCAACAAGCAACAACAGCTGTCAGTGTGTCAGTGGGCTGACTTGACTTGACAATGACTTGCCCCCAAACTGCATTTGATTATCACAAAATGGGCATGTCTGTAAAGGGGAGACTCGTGGGTACCCATAGAACCCATTTTCATTCACATATCTTGAGGTCAGAGGTCAAGGGACCCCTTTAAAAATGGCTATTCCAGATTTTCGTTGCCAAAATTTAGCATAAGTTTGGAGCGTTATTTAACCCCCTTTGCGACAAGCTAATATGACATGTTTGGTACCAATGGAAACTGCTACAACCTAAAAATTGCAAGTTGCATTAATGCGTTATCGCGTTAACTTTGACAGCCTTAGTTTTTACACATTTAAAATGATTATTATTGGGCTTGTGAGAAAATAAAGGTGGACCATCTGAAGAAAAGTTTACAGCTATAGTTGAAACTTTTATTTGTTCAGGAGAAAGCAGAGTCAACATTCAAAAGTGGCTGAAACAGAGACCTGTTGAACTCACAATTGGTATTAAAACCTAGTCTGAAATATCGAAGGAAGAGTAGCCTCAAGCTCAGACTGCAGACAAAAAGACGGAAGAGCAGATCCCAGTCGCGCTGCACTGCTACTGCTTAGAGAGGCCGTCCCATTATACCCAAGTGTTGATCTGTTACTGAGTGAGACGTCGAGCTTCCTGCCTGCTCAAATACCGTCAGGAGCTGTTGACAAAAGAAAGACTCGGAGCTGAAGCAGGAGTGTACGCAACCACCAGCATCCTCTGTGCTATTTATGAGCTCTGAGAAAATTTGGGTCAGTAAATTATCTGACAATTTGAAGGGAGCGCATTAAACCTTCAACCAGGCAGAGCTTGTTAACAAGTTGATGGATCTTTTTCCATAACAGCCCACTGGATGACCAGCGCTGATACAGGAAGTGCGTGTGTGTGAAGACCAAGAGCAGAGCTTTTGGCCAGTGGGTTAATTGGGGCTAAATGCTCCTCATGTAGACAGCGAAGCGATGCAAACATGCTTTGATTTCATTCCATGTGTTCTCACAGATCCAGACTTATTTTGCAGATTTTTATATCACTGAGGCGCCGCCGTGTTTAGCTGCCCGCTGACGAGCTGCGCAGGCATCCCTGATATTTATCTGTTTGTTTGTTTTTTCACGACACTTTATTGAAGTTAATGAGATTTTCATCACAGCTGTCTCGTAATAGCACTTGAACGATTGGGAGCAACAAAAGCTGGGATGGTGAGAAACAGCTTGTCTTTGAGCTGACAGTTGGCTGTCTGTTCATTTTTCAGAAACTGACTTGGAAGACGAAGGATGTGGAGAAGTGCACTGTGAGAGGGAAAAACAGCGTGAGTATCATCTTCCTCTTTCTCTCTTGTTTTTCGCTTTTATGTCTCGACTCTTTTTGCTCTCTTCCTTTGCCTCCGTTTTCCTGCACAGTGAAGATTTTGTAATAAGCAACGGTGTGCAGGTGGCTTATCAGAATCGGCGGCGCATCCATCAGGAGACGACAGACTGGGGGGTTTTGACATAGCATGTCCCTCCCCAGAACTACAGTGAAACTATAAAAATCAGCCTGGGTGTTACGATAATGACTGTAAAACAGAGAGAAGGTTGTGTGTGTGTGCGTCAGCCAGTAAAATGCCGCAAGTCCTGCTTTGATTCTTTCTGTCGTTGGCGCGCCGGTAGCCAACATGGACCTGGTCCCTGATGCTCGATAATATCAAGCTGTGTTTTCCACCTGACAGGACGAATGTTACAACTACATCAAAGTGCTGGTGCCACGTAATGACGAGACGCTTTTCGCCTGCGGCACCAACGCCTTCAACCCCACCTGCCGTAACTATAAGGTAAGATACTGTACCGCTGCCTCAGTTCCAGATTAGACATCAGGTTACAGTACAGCTGCTATGAGATGTGTTTGGTTCTATGTCTTTAAGTGCTGTTGCAGTTGAACCCCATTATTTAAGTTGCTCATGGAAATGAAACCGTAAACTAAACTTGCATCTCATTAATGCCACGCTGGCGTTTTTTGTGAAAGTGACATCATCAAAGATATCATGTCATAAACACACACAAGGTCACAGAGGCTCACACAGAACAGATGTTTTATACATATCAGTGAAAGCTGATGTCAGTGTTACACGTTCAGACTGGGACACATGCAACCTACGGACAGAGAGACAGTAGAACCGGAGTGATTATGGAATATTAGGTCAACATTTTTTATTTGAGAATAACAAAAATCAGATATAATTACTAATATTTGTTTTTATACACTTAGAACATGCACATACATGTATTGGCGAAGATGCCCATAAAGTTGTTTAATAAAAACGGTGGATATTTTACAGTTGAATAATAAACTTTACAAAAGATAACATTAATAGCATAATATGATAATAAAATGTTGTTGTTTTTTAACAATAAACTGCACTTTAATAGTATTAGGGCTCTTTATCAAGCCAACATTTATTCCGTTTTAATCAAACTGTGCTGCGGTTTGTTTGGACGGTCGTGAACACAGTAATCGTACTCTGGTACGGACCAAAACAGCCGGTCCGAGACCGCCTGCGAGAGGAGGTCTCTCGTTTCCAAGCAAATTAAAATGCAGGCGAGGGAGCGACTGATGTTTGCTCGACATCTGGGCCGAAGAGAGCATACAGAATATACTGAATAAAGTCCACAAAAACAGTGACATTTATAAAGTCATTCGAGATAAACTGGAGGAGAAGGGATTTGTGCACACAGCAGATCAGTGCCGAGTCAAAGTGGAAACACTTCGACCGCAGTATATCAAAGTCCACGACTCCCTGCATCGAAGTGGCAGCTGTCGAGACGAAAATTATTAGGTCTGCTTTAATTTGTGCACTGTGAAACTGAACCAGACTAAAGAGTATCAATTTCACTCTGATTCAGACTAACAAACAAATTATGGCTTGTCAAAGCGCCTTTAATTTATATAAAGGCATAAATAAAAACACAAGTAAAGTGGATAAAATATGTAACTTCAGTTAAGAAAAACATAAACATGATATAAAACCGCATTATAAAACACTATTACTGCACTGCAGTTTTGTTTTTTCACACATACCAATACACTGATACAGATACAGCACATCTGTAAGGCTACCAGAGCCCGGACAATAGAGAACATCATGGTAACACCGCTTGGAAAAAGGACATCTATTGTGAAATAACACCTACATACCAGGTTGAGTGCAGCATCTGTCAGCCGTAGAAGTCGTCTGTCAGCCGGCACTTCAATATGTGTTTTCAATGATGATGTAACAAACAGCTGTCAGGTCAAACTGCAGCCGCACATGTGAAAATAACTGGAAAATTATTAAATGCATGAAAAGGTACATGTCAGAAGGTGGACGAGACACCTAGCAGCAGATGGGACATACTGTTCGCTGTGAATGGTGCCATATTTGTGTTTCACATGACCAGGTGACTTCAAACGCTTAATGTTGGTGGGATGATATGTTGGCTCAACAAGACGGAGATGGAGCAATCTGTTGACAGAACACAAGATGTGCTGATGAAGGCAATAATGCGACAGCTTCTTTTCCCAGCTCTGAAACAACAAAGATATGAAATGAGAGGGAAGGAAGAGAAGAGAGCAGGGTCAAGAGACAAATCTAAGGCAGTAGACGAGGCTCTCGGCTGCTGCTCCTCGTCGTCTCTATGGTTATTCCAAAGCTCCGGTGATAAATAACAGCGTTGAGAGCTGCTGCCTAAATGGAAACATTATACTTTAGAAAAGACACATATATTAAAAAAAAAGAATTTAGGATGCAAAAGTCAAGCGTACAGTTTGAGCTCCGTTGAATAAAAAAACCCAACATGACATTGTGGTGGAGCCTCAGAGGTGACATCACGGGTTTGGACTGTGATTCACAGCAGGCCATTAGAGGAGCAGGGAGTACACGTCCTACAGCACAGACTGTAAATCTAACAGTGTGGGAGAGACTGAAATCCAACAGGGAGCTGAATAACTCAAGACTTTTACATTTCACTGGATTTTTTTTTTTTTTCCAGTGCGCTGACCTGTGAACTAACAGAGTGGTTTATATCAAGGAGCCGGCGGGGGGGGTGAACGGAATCATTTAAAGGTTTACACACAGTGAAAAGGGATTAACGCGAGCATGTGGATAGCAAAATAAAAAGGCAATAGTTGTAGATGTTATGTAATTTTGGATTGTTGGCACTCGATACAGAGATGACCTCTGAACCTGTGATGTAATGTGAGTTTTGTTTTTTGGCAACTGGGACTAATGGAAAGTTTTTTTCAGTGCTATATCTTTACTACCACCAACAACAATAACAATAATACATTTATGTTTAAAGCAAATTTATTACAAATGGAAGCAATTAAATGTACAAAAGATGAAAAATGAATACAGAAAATTCTAATATAAGAACAAATAAAATTAATGGAATGAAAAATGAAGTGACATTTAAAAACAAGTTAAAACAAAAGTGAACAAATTAAAACAAGTTAAAACAAAAGTGAACAAATTAAAACAAGTTAAAACAAAAGTGAATAAATAACATCAAATACACTGAGTGGGACTTTTTAGTCATGTTTTTGAGTTGTCCATCCGTCCGTCCCCTTCTCTGGAGCATGATACCTTAGGAACGCCTTGAGGGAATTTCTTCAAATTTTTGGCAGAATCGTCCACTTGAACTCAAGAATGAACTGATTAGATTTTGGTGGTCAAAGGTCACTGCGACCTCATGTATGTCCCATTCTCGTGACCACGATATCTCTGAGAAGTGAAGCCATTGTGGAAGTGCTATGAGAAAATGAGCCTCCTTCTCACTTGATTTATTACCTCAGTAAACATTGGAAACATGAGTTTATGGTCTCAATCACTAGTTTCAAGTCTTCTTCAATACAGCATGATGTTCATTTAGTAAATTATGGTCCCAGTCAGAGTCAAATAGACCATAAAGCAGGGTCTGCTTTAGGGCGTGGCTACCTTGTGATTGACAGGTCACTACCATGGCGTTGTCCGGTCTGGGTGTTGTCTACGTTTTCATTTTTCAGCGTGTTTTCAGTTCATGAAAGTTAATTGTAACATTTTGGTCGCCTAAAAATGTCTCGTACTTAGCT
>CAKAOI010049377.1:126950-195097 GCA_916701655.1 Sebastiscus albofasciatus
CTATGAGAAAATGAGCCTACTTCTCACTTGATTTATTACCTCAGTAAACATTGGAAACATGAGTTTATGGTCTCAATCACTAGTTTCAAGTCTTCTTCAATACAGCATGATGTTCATTTAGTAAATTATGGTCCCATTTAGAGTTCTTTCACAGTGTGTTTTCAGTTCATGAAATTTAATTATAACCTTTTTAGTCATTTTAAAATGTCTCATTCACGTTCGGTTGTACTTAGCTCCACCCTCTTGTGTCACTTCTGGTTGCAAAAGACCAAGATGGCGATGGACAAAATGCCGAACTAGAGGCTTCAAAACCGTAGTCCAGAAACAAATGGGTAACGTCATGATAACTATAACCACTTCTTATATTGAGTCTATGTATCTGACACTAACATCCACTTGGACTCACAGATGAACTGATACAATTTCGGTGGTCAAAGGTCACTGTGACCTCATAAAACACCTTTTTTGGCCATAAGTCAAGAATTCATATGCCAACTGTGACAATTTCAAACAAATGTCTGATAAGATAAAATGATAAAGTGACGACTTTTTGGACAGATATGGATGTACTGTAAACTGCAGCTTGACTGGTTGGCGGAGACCTACAACCGTTTGGCGGTAATTCTAGTTGTAACTTGTTGGCTGCTAAGATATGATTGGACCATCCCTGTTTGGAGGAGGGGTTTAGCAACCAAAAGTGAATATTTGATCATTGAATTATTGCCTGTGGGCTTATGAACTAAATACATTACAACATCTCCCTAGACTGATAAAGTATTTTTCCAGGATCAAATGATGTCTCAGTTGTCATGAAGGACCTGCATAGTCTCATCGCTCAGCTACAGAGTATGTCCAAAGGTTAATACACAGGAGTGAGATTGATGTTAAATGTTTAAAGAACTGCATACCGACCTACATCATCATCTCCCTGCCACGGAGCGACTGATTTACACAAAACACCTCCACAGATTCGTTCTCTAGGCAACCCCCCAGATGTGTGTCCCACCCCCCACCCCCCCTTCCCTTGTCTTTTTCCCTAGCTTGGAAAAAAAAAGTGCAAGAGATGACTATCCAGGCAGCTGGGGGGGAGAGGGAGGAAGTGTAAATCATATCAAGGAATCTGTCTCTGGGACTCTGTGGAGGACAAGAGGGGGTTTGAGTGAGAGGCCTCTGTGTTGTTTGTTGGTCAAAGACATGAATGGATGCCCAACCATGAACATGCAGCTTCACCAACCAGACTGCTGAGACAGCTGGTCTGTAGACAACAGAGAGGCTGCCTTCAACATGCGTTTGCGATACAGCAAAACCTTGAAGCGTCAAATCCATCTGTCGTCATCTTTCCCCCGTCGGGGTAACGATCCTGCAGTCACTACACAGCTTTGTTGAAATCCTCAGTTCTCTCTGACTTCTGAGCTCTGTTTTTTCAGTGATGAACAAACTGCTGTTTCACTTCAAATCATGTCACTCTGCAGGCGAGAAGTCTGGTCAATACTGTGGCTTTCTAATCAGAATTTAATTTAATTTTAACAGCATTCATCTGATTACTGATTAGAGACTGAATGATACTCTTAACCATGTTTATCTCTGTTTCTATGCTCGTAATCCTGCTTATAATATTTTTCATCCATCACTTAGAAGTATTTCTTGATTTCTCACTTCTTTGATGATCAAGATCACATTACTGGAGTTTATTTTGGAGAAATAACATAGTCCTTACTTAATAAAGAGGTTCTCTGGTTTGTTGCAGAATACAATTAGCCCCTTGTGAACCTTGTCAGTTATCCAAAAATATATATTATCTTCTAGACATTTGTCAAAGAAAAGAGCCGACATAAAAAGAGTGACTACTATGAAGTGGTGTTACTTAAGTACAGAAGTTACGTGACAAGCAAGTCAACGTTTGGATTCAAATAACTACCAAAATGGCATTACTTAAATAAGTAAATTACGTGACACATAAATCAACGTCTGGATTAAGATAACTACGGGAGTGGTGTTACCTAAGTACATAAGTTACGTGACAAATAAGTCTTAAATATTGGATTAAAATAATTACTGTGTGGCATTACTTAAGTACAAAAGTTAAGTGGCGTTACTTAAGTACAGAAGTTAACGCAAATCAACATTTAGATTAAAATTACAACGGAAGTGGTGTTACTTAAGTACGGAAGTTAAGTGACAAAAAAGTAAACGTTTGGAATAAAATAACTACGGGAGTGGCATTGAGTACGGAAGTTAAGTGGCGTTACTTAAAGGTCCCATATTATAAAAAAGTGAGATTTTCATGTTTTTTTTATTATAAAGCAGGCTTAAGTCCTATATAAATACTGTGAAAGTATCGAAACACTCAATCCACAGGGAAATTCACACAGCCTGTATTCAGAAACTCTGCATCTGAAACAAGCCGTTAGGATTTCTGTCCATTCGTGATGTCACGAATATACAATATTTAGATCCTTGACACAATTTTAAACATAAAACATTCTAAATGTGTCCCAGTTTATTCCTGGTTGCAGTGTATGTGAATGTCATCAGCTGACAGGAAGTACACATGGACCCAAGCTGTTGACTAGCAATGTTAATGCAATTCTGTTGCAATTCTGTCAAAATGCGTTAAAACGGAGCGTTTCAGACAGAGGGTAAATACAGGCATATTCAGGTCGACAGTATGAGGAAAATACAGGGTTTTTTGAACATTAAAGCATGTAAACATGTTCTAGTAGAAACACAAAATACAAGTTTGAGCCTGAAAATGAGCATGATATGGGACCTTTAAGTACAGAAGTAATGTGACCAAAAAAGTCAAAGTTTGGAATAAAATAACTACGGGAGTGGCATTAAGTACAGAACTTAATTGGCGTTACTTAAGTACGGAAGTTATGTGACAAATAAGTAAACGTTAACCTCTGGGTTTCACATGGGACACATAAACAGTGGACAACCCATCCACCTCGACCTCCTCCCTATGTGGACTTTGTTGCTTTTTATACTTCCTGGTTCACAGTTATGTTAATTACATACAAATTGATTACGTGAGTTAAATACGAATTATAGTGCATTACTTTTTGTAGTTATGGCTACAAACAGTGCATGAGAACAGCCTGAAAAAAATGCAATTCATCACACCGGCAACAACACAAAGCAGAGACTGAGTCTGAACAGTAAATGAACACTTGAAGCTTCACAGCAGTGATATGTAGGGCAGAGCTGTTGTGTTGGATTGCATCAGGTCCAGAGGTGTAAACACAAGCGTCTTTAAGAATCTGAAGTGTCTTTGTACGGATGTCTCGGGGCACTTATGCAGAGTTCTGGATCGTCTATTTTCTCCTTCACTCGATAATTATATTGTCACATGAACACAGAGCAGCCATTAACCCTCTCTTCCTAGGTGATAATGAAATCAAATGAGTCCTCGTCTACGCCATTTTCAAACACGGACTTGTGCATCCTGTGATTGATGGAGGCGGTTAGATAAAAATAGATATCTGACGGTATTTCAAACATGATTCAAAATCTATCAGCCCATATGTGCAACGTTTTTTTCCCAATCTTTGATGTTACATCTCAACTTCTTTGCACTTTTAACCGAGTAATAAAACGGAGAACAGTTAAAGCATCTGGTCAGAGGCCTCTGAGACAAATCACTGTTTTTACACCAAAATGGGTGTAGATTTATGAACTCCCAAAAAACACTCTGTTAGCTCTATTGTGCCAGAATTAGCTTCAAGCTTATTCACATCTGAAGTCTCTCGGCAGGCCGTAATCAGAACATAACGTACAACACTAAACAAACAGGACGAGACACATAAAACAGAACGATGCACCGCAGCACATAACGTACACAATATACACAAGATGACAATATTGATAATCCTCATTTGATATAATGAACTAAATGAAAGTTGTTTTTTTTTTATTAGGTTGTATAAGTGTTTCCATTATTGTGTCCACTCCACACGTGACCTTTATATTCAAGGTTTTGCAGTTTGAGGTCTTGCACAGAATAACAATAGAGGACGCAGTGCTTGTGTGTAAGGAGGCGACACAACATCATATAAACCAAGCCAAGTGTTAATGGACTGTTAAAGTGGCGTGTAGTGTGTGCGTGTGTGTGTGTACGTGCGTGTCAGTCACCTTGTTGCTACAGAGGGTGTTGAATCCACTCTGCATGCGTTCAACCTCCACTCCACACACACACACACACACACACACACACACTCACGTACACACTGCTGGGTTTAGCTTATTGTCGTACCTGAGGTTTACAACCTTGTTAACAGCGTGTCGGAAAATAGCAGCTAAATATCTGCGGCTGAGAGATAAACTGTCTTCTCAGCTCCTGACAGCAGGACCTCCATCTTCACTCACTTCTTTTATGGACCCGACCCACATACAATACATCAAATAAAACTAATCTTTATGATGCATGTGTTGCCTTTCATAATCACAGATTGATTTAATGTGTATCCCCCTCGCATTCAGCCACAGTTCTCACTTCATTAAAGACTTTTTGTTTGTGGAGCGATTTTGCAGCCGTGACCTCGCGGGTTTTTTACGAGTGTAAACAGTGATGCTGTTTTTCGTATTGTCACTCTCTTTTATGTTCACTTTTTCTATTGAGTCAGCTTTACGGTTCTGTATATGGCCTTATGAAGTCTTCCTTTGTCGCTGTGTCCTGTCTGACCTAGATGTCCACACTGGAGCAGGAAGGGGAGGAGGTGGTGGGACAGGCTCGATGCCCCTTCGAGTCTCGCCAGTCCAACGTCGGCCTTTTTGCAGGTGAGTAAAGCAGAGCAAATATCACAGTTTCAACTCCCACAGTTGCTGATCTGTGTCATTAGTTCTCCCAGAGTGTCTTTAAAGTTCCAATAATAGTGAGGCTGGGAGTAATGCCTTTCATATAGTTCTTTTTTTTTTTTTTTAATCAAACTGGTGTTTACTGAGTGAATATGAAGTTTTCGTCATATTAGAGCTGAACGCTCCACCTTGGAACAGATGTTAAAGTACATTTAGGTACATTGTGCTGATAAGACATCTCTTATAAGTCTTCACCTGAAGTAAAAATTTGAATGCTGGACTTTTACTGAACAATTTTAATAGTTCTACTATTAATAGCTAATATTTTTACTTCAGAAAAAAAAGGTATAACACTTTATTTTACAGGTCTGCAAATTTCATGGTAATTAGGTGATAATTAACAGGTAACTTATTTGAAATTTCTTTGGAATTACTGCCAAATTACCCCAATATTTAACTCAAAACTCGAAAATTACTTTATTATAAACAATATTTAATCATTATATTCCGCTATTTCCCTATAACTGGTCATTTATTTAATACATTTTTGGGAAAAAAATACAAATTGATATGCTTCATTTCCATATCTGCTGATTAATTAGCAAATAACTTATTTGAGATTTCCTAAAAAACTCCCTGAATCATTACATTAGCTACCAGGTTACATTTGCGTAGACAATAATTCACATAATGGTGACATTTGCGCCTCATCAGAAGTGTCTTCTATCAGTTTTGGTTTTCCACCTCCGATGAAGAGCAGCACACAGCCGCTTCTCAAGCCTAAGGGCCCTGTTTTAATGATGCTATTTTAGCATATGATTATATATTATTAAAATATTGGGGTAATTTGGCAGTAATTCCAAAGAAATTTTCAAATAGGTTAATTGCTAATTTATCATCTAATTACCATGAATTTTGCAGATCTGTAAAATGAAGTGAGGCCAACTTCCTCTACTGCTGCCAAAACTAACATTTCCAGTTAGAGGGGGTGAAAAGCAAGACAACATTTGCTGGGGCCCCCAAATCACTAAATCACTAAATCTGCCCCTGCTTAAACATGTAAATGTAATACGATTTGCTTTTTCTCAGACATGTGGTCATTAAACACAACGATGCACAATAAAAGAAGAAGATTGTATCAGAGAATATAGGAATAACTAGACCTAACTATGTGTAACTACTACTGCATCACTCTGGGTAAATGTAATTAAGTATGAGTGCACAAATCACCACAGGCTGTAATCTAAATTTGCCCTTTGATGGATTCTGATTAGTGGATTATTTTCTGTGCTAATCATAGCGGAGGTGGAAGCTGATACTTTGTGAACATACGTGGGTCAAGTTGAGGGGAGGATGGAGGGGAGAGCCAGACCTGCACTCAGTCCTGCCAGGTTTCCACTGACATTTATGCAGAGTTCACACACGGGGCGTTATTAAAAGTGACACATCCTCCTACATCTCGTATCCTCTGCCTCTTTTTAAAGGCCAATAAAAGTCACCTGTGACCAAAATAGACACTTGTGGGTCATTCTAGTGTATTGTGATCTGACAATTCATCTCAATTACCTTTTCTTTTTTTTTTCCTCAGGTGGTGATTTCTACTCAGCCACCATGACAGACTTCTTGGCGAGCGATGCGGTGATTTACAGAAGTCTGGGAGAAAGTAGCCCCGTTCTGCGTACGGTCAAGTACGACTCCAAATGGCTGCGAGGTGAGCATCCAAGCATGTTAAAGGGGAACATTTCGCACATTAACATACAGTTGCTCCACTATCGGTGTTGAGTTGTGGAAATGGAAGACTGGCAGACTTCTTATTTCTCCATTATGTCAACATGTCAATGATTAAAGTTGGTTCCATTTTGAATCAGATTCCAGGTTTTGCAAAATCCCAGCATTCACTGTAGTAAACATCATGTCTAGCCGACACTCACAGTCATCTGTAACTGATTAACGTTAATTTCATAAGTAACTTGGCTCGTGTCTAGTGTCTGTGTTTTCTGCAAGCTGGTGTCTGACACATCATTCTAAAACACCGCTGTGAGACTATCTGATTGTGTCACGTTTCTTTCAGTTGTCAGAATCTCCCACTGAAGTTTTACGGGCTGTAATTTACTTTCATCATCTGGTAATTGGCCAATTATTTTTCTGGATTAATCGATATTCACCACACAAGAGTTGCCTTCCCGGTCGTCCTCATTAGCGTGTAGTGTTGTAGGATCCAGATCCTGAGGAATCGTTGTTTCAGTATGTATTTCATTTCTCCCAAGTTCAAGACATTAAAGGTGCTATTGATAACCTTTTATAACATTCAGCCACTAGATGTCACATTCTCCCTTCCCCGATTCATTGCATTCACTTCACAACAAGTTTTTGCCGGGCACTCATCGTCAATCTCGGCCATTTATCTGTTTTTTTCCACACAAACTGAGGAAACGTCGTTTTACTATTGGCTCACAAGCCTTGTTAGAAGTGGGAACCGAATGTCAGATATCCTCCAGAGAGATAAACAAGACCTTCATTTTGAACACTCCAAGATGATTAAAATGATTAATATACAATCATAATGAAAAAAAAATGATAAAAATCTTTTTTTTAGGAAAAGCCTTTCTAAAGACTCTGTGGATGTATTATTATTATTATTATTATTATTTTTTAACATTTGTCTACATAAAAATGTCATCAATAAGAGCTTTAATAGTGTCTTTTATCCCTCTTGTGAAGCTACTTGGAATCTATTGCCTCCAGCAGACAAGAATAAGCCCTCTAGCAATGAAACTATCAAATGTTTGGCACATTTTGCTTGGACTACAGATCTCAATTGAATCTTTAGGTATTTATAACCTTTACGGGGCGCTTTCACAAGCCAACATTCAGTCTGTTTTTAATCAACCTCTGGTGCGGTTCATTTGGGCAGTTCTGGACACAGTAGTCGTACTCCAAGTGAACCCTAGTGAGGTTCGATTGCAGTGAGAATATAATCCGATCCAGTTGCAGGAAGTGAACTAAAACGCAGGGGATTACGGGGGCTGCCTGCGCAAGCTTTTGTTGAGATGGACAGAGGTAAACGACAGGTGGGAGAGGACTGATTGTTGACAACTCTGAGCCATAACTGGCAACCCTGTCTCCCATGGAATTACTTTCCCATACAACTAATCTGCATAATTCCGTTTGGAAGGAAATGTATTTTAATGCAATTTACGGTCGCAGTTTTAAACACGTGGTTAACAAAAAAACACACTTAACACTATTTAGTAAGGTTTAGTAAAAAAAAAAATCATGGTTTGGCTTAAAATGACTGTTTCACACGGGACGCAAACAGCGGCCTCCTTGGGAAAAGTTCTGCACTTGTTGATTCCTGTGTTTACATTTTCCACCACCAAATTTCTGACCATCCAAGAAATACTTCTGCAAGTACATATCCAGCCCCGCTCCTTTGTAAACGCCCCTCAGCAAATTGTTTTTTATTTGGTCTGCTTTAATTTGTGCACTGAACCAAAAATCTAAATTTCACTCTGATTCGGCCTGACCTAACAGACATTAGCTTGTGAAAACGCGTATAAAATGCTGTTGAACTCCAGCCCTACATTATTTCTGACTTTAGCTTAATGTTTTTTATCAGCACTGATCCAGCACCGGCTCTGCTATTTCAATACAATGAATGTTATCTCTGTGATTGTAAGTTTGTTTCTCCTTATCTTTCTGTCCTCATATTCAGATTGGCCATTTTCAAACGCACTCTCCCTGCATTTCTCCTGGAGCCATTTTCAAAATTGAGCATTTGTGTTTACCAGCTCCACTCTCAGCCGGCTCACAATGCGCACACCGTGCTGGAAATAACGCATGTTTATGAAACATCTTTTTCTTCTTGTCTCCCACAGAGCCCCATTTCCTCCACGCTATTGAGTACGGGAACTATGTGTACTTTTTCTTCAGCGAGATCGCAGTGGAGTACACCACACTGGGCAAGGTGAGGGACTTGTTTTAGAGCAGACACTTGCCAGACTTGTGGTGTCTATACTTTTGTTTCTTAGTGGAATGAAGTCGAACAACATTGCTTCTGCTCATGTTTACAAGAATCTTTTGTTTCTTTGACTGTTGTTCCATGTTGGCTCTGCTCTGAGTTTGCGGTTAACATGATATATGGATTAGAGTTGTTTCCTCCTATCCCCTCAGGTGGTTTTCTCCAGAGTCGCACGTGTCTGCAAGAACGACAACGGCGGTTCGCCGAGGGTGCTGGAGCGTTACTGGACGTCCTTCCTCAAAGCGCGGCTGAACTGCTCCGTCCCGGGCGACTCCTTCTTCTACTTTGATGTCTTGCAGTCGCTGACAAACGTGCTGCAGATCAACCACCGGCCGGCCGTGCTCGGCGTCTTCACCACACAGGCCAACAGGTTGGGATCAGTATTGTTGTCTCTGCACAATGTCAGCTGTGGTGTCCGTCTAGGTTGAGTACATTATTGGAATTTGAAGGGGGGGATGTTTCTGTAATGTAATGTATTAATGATCATACTTGACATACATGAGGTTTTGCCAGACTTGGACAAGGTGCTGAATTTCAGCCCTTTGTCTCGCTCTTTCTAATGTCGTCTTCCTTTGTGGTCCCTTCAACAGCATCACCGGCTCGGCAGTCTGCGCTTTCTACATGGACGACATAGAGAAGGCCTTCAGTGGCAAATTCAAAGAGCAGAGGAACAGCGAGACAGCGTGGACACCTGTTCCAGAGGATCAGGTCCCAAAACCAAGGTAACGCACACAATCTTAAATAACAAACTGTCACTTTCCAAGAACATGTTTTTCTGCCTTCCACAATGGAGGATTCTGCAGCTGCCGCTGTTATTGTTCTGCACAGACATCATCTCCGCACAAAAACACAAGCATTGACACAAGACACCTGTTTTTCCCTCCTGCTCGTCCCCAAAATCAAACAGCTGCCAGTGTTTTTACATCTGTGTCCGCGGAGCTGGATTCACTCCTTTTTTTTTTTTATCTTTGCTGCTGTTGTACAGGCCAGGATGCTGCGCTGGGGAAGGCTCAGCCGCTGCCTACAAGTCGTCCACCACCTTCCCCGACGAAACCCTGACATTCATCAAGTCGTACCCACTCATGGACGAGTCCGTCCCCTCAGTCAACGACAGACCCTACTTCACCCGTACCACCAGCAGGTATGGGATACTGTATGGGATACTGGTGGGCTACTCTAGAAACGGCGAGCGGCTCCGTGAAGAGGATCCAGTCCGTATGAACATATAAACATCTCATTCTAAGCTAACGAAAACACAGTGATTCTTAGTTTCAGCTGATTATACACAAAAGAAAACCTACTTCTGAATATTAAATTCCGTTTTCTGCCAATAGATCCCCCCCAAAATGCTACACACTGTTCCTTTAGAACAAGGAATACTTCAAAACATGCACGTCAAACACTTTCAGTGCATTTGGACCTTCAGGGTAAGAGTTCACCAAGAGGACGCCAGCACCTCTCAGCATCCACACAAATCAAGCTCTATGAACTGAGTTTTATTCCTTATTAAAAGTTACTCACATACTGTATGGTGCTGAAACACTTGACAGAAAATTAATCAGTGGCAATTTTCATTACTGGCTTAAACAGTTCATTTAGCAAAAACACCGAACGCACACACAATGAAATTAATCATTAGTTATAGCCCACATTCCCACGCGCTGTATTTTTTATTTTTTTTTTTAAATATACAGGGCTACAACTAACAATTATTTCATTATCAATTAGCCTTCAGTTATTTTCTTGATTAATAGATTATAATTTGGTCTATAATCTTGAGAAAAAAAACAGTGTCACTGTTTCCAAAGCCCACGGTGACGTCTTTAAATATCTTGTTTTGTCAGGAACCCAAAGATATTTCATTAATAATGATATTAAACAGAGAAATGCAGCAAATCCTCACTTTGGAGAAGCTAGAACCAGAGAACCTTTGGTGTTCAAATGATATTATTTATAGATTAATTTAGCAGAATTTCTGCTGATCATCTGAATCCCAGCTGACATTGGGCAAAGGTGGAGTACACCCTGGACAGGTAGCCAGACTATCACATAGAGACAGACAACCATTCACGCTCACATTCACACCTACGGGCAATTTAGAGTCAACAATTAACCTAACCTGCATGTCTTTAGACTGAGGGAGGAAGCCGGAGAAAACCCACTCTAACACAGGGAGAACATGCGACCCTGCAACCCTCTTGCTGTGAGGCGGCGGTGCTAACCACTGCACCACTGAGCCGCTCCATCTGAACAATTCATTGATTCAGCTCCAAAAATATATTCACGGCCGTTTTTTGTGTCTGAAAACTTCAACATTTTGCAGCTTTAATACCTCATGATAATTCATAATCAGAAATCTGCTCTTTCAAATGTTACTGATGTAAAGTAATAAACCATGTACCACCTTATACATCATAAGTCCTAAAAATATGCCGAGCTTTTGTTCAGATGCTCCTTTGAGAACATCTTCATTGAATCCAATTAAACACATAAGCATTAGTTGGACATCAGTGTAGACATCAGTGTTATAAAACCAGCTTTATTAAGAGAAAATGCCAGGGTCTCTTCTGTAATGGTTAGTATGTAGGTATTATTTTCTATAGCAGCATAATGTACCGGCAGTGTTTCCTCTCTGTGGGCTGTGATTGGTATCGATGAGTGAGCTCAGGTGGAACACACAACCTTGTCCCTCATTAAAACCCATCGGATTTATTCAACGGTCGATCTCAGGCCACATCAATGACGGGCTGCGCGGGGAGGGGGGTCTTCCTCAAGCGCTGACTGACCTGCCGACCTGTGCGTGTGTGTGTGTGTGTGTGTGTGTGTTTTAGAATTTGAGAATCCACTGATATCAGACGATGATGGGGTGAATGTTGAATCGTTGAAAAGTGTCACAACTGTTTCAAGCAGTACCACATAAACTTCAGACACACAGCAGATACGCATCACAGATTCAGCCTTACACACACACGCACACACACAAACAGAGACGGTATACAGGAGCTTCCTCCCTGCCTCCTGAAGCAGAGCCAGGCTGACAGCCAGCCAGACACTGCAGCGGCTCCACACCGGGGAAACATGCGCCGCTTCACATCTGGCGCCAAAAACATCACATCTGCCTCGCCTCTCCCCAGAGAGGAGCTAGATAAATGAAATCTAACCAGAAGCACATCACGCAGTCATTGCAGGGACGTGCCAGTCAGGTCCATGTGGGTAAACACAGCAGCCTCCGTGGGACCATCTGGGAGGGAGCGAGGGAGAAGAGAGGGCCGCCGGTGTCCTTTTTTAAAGAAGCATCTAGAAGGGATGTGATGCCTAGAAAAATACTGGGTTTATTAGAGGAAGCATGTTGTTTGGTAAAATGCGTATAGCTCATCCCTGCGTCAACAACCAGTGGACTCAAGGTGCCCTTCAGCACGGCTCTTAATCCTCAACTGCTCCATCGGAGCCAGCAGTAGACGACTGTGGTGATACTGGGCAGCTCCCAGGTGTGACTCTGTGGAGCTGGCTGAATATGAAGCAGCTCCAAATAAAGCAACAGTTCACTGGGCTTCCTCATAAATACAAACAAAAAAAAAAAAACTGGGACTCCCAAAGAGACTGCAGTGTGTTGAGGAAAGTGGCCAAACAACAGGAAGGATGAATCGATTGGATGGCTGTGGGTGGACGGATAGATGGGTAGATGAATTAATAGGATTAAAGGATGTAGGCGATGCAGGAAGGGGATGGTGGGTTGGTAGATGATGTGATTGATTGCACGCTGATGCTTTATACAATGAGCTCAGTATTCGCCCACTGTTTGTTTTGTTTACCATTGGAAATTGACTTTGACAAAACAAAACAACAATGTTAAGATGCTAACCAGCACATTTGGCTTTGTTAGCCCGCTCTAATTAACGTCAGCTCGAAGGAAGTGGCAGCTTTAATTTAGATCTTCCCTTTAAATCGGTAATTATAGTGCATCTTTTCCACCGATACATCATAGTTGCATTTTTTTCTTGTTTGTATTTCTACAGATTCAAGCTGACCCAGATAGCGGTGGACACGTCTGCAGGGCCGTATAAGAACTACACGGTGGTTTTCCTGGGCTCAGACAACGGCCATGTGTTGAAGATCCTGGCCAGCACCGAGGGAGCCAACGCGTCCTTCAGCACCCAACTCCTGGAGGACATCGACGTCTACAACCCTAACAAGTCAGACAATCTGTCTTTTTGATTTACATGTTGACATTTGTGTGTGTTGGTTCTGTTTTAAAGGGCGGGTCCATCTGCATTCTTTTTAGTTTTTGTTCTGCGAGGTAAAATTACTGTTTTTGTAAATGTAGTCTGGTGGCTTTGAAGAGAGCAATCTAACAGCTTCAGTTCCCCGTCAGAAAGGGCTGCGAGACGGCGAGGTAAAGCGGCTGTGGTTAGTTAAAGTCAGTTAAAGTTTGCGCTATATTTAGAATATTTTCATCGCTTTACCTCGCCATCAGACAACCTTTTCTGACGAGGAACAGAAGCCGTTATATCGCTCTATTCAAAGCCACCAGACTTCATTCAGTAATTTTACCTTGCAGAATATGGGAGTTCCTGGTCTACCACTGCATCGATCGATAGTTTGTTTGTGTTGTTGTGTGACTTTCGGGTTCCAAACTATGGTGGCGTCCACAGCAGTACATTGCTTAGCTTCTGTGCCGGTACTCCTTTCTGCTCCTCCAAACCCGGAGCATCCTTACCGCCATCTAATGTGACGATAATACACTATAAGGATGTAAATATACTGTATATGTAGCGCTACTGTACAGTATATGGACCCGCTCTTTAAGCCCTCCATGTTTGTTTCTGTCCTTGTCCTTTACTCAGTATATTTCTTTCCCTTTTTCTCTGTTCGTTCCTCTCTCTCTCCTCTCTTCCTCTCTCCTCTCTCTGTGTTCTGCCTTGATCTGTCCTGCCCACCCACTCTTTGGTCTATTGTAACACTTTGCATCACCCTGTACAGCTAGAGGGGATGCTTTTTTTTTTTCCTGTGACTTCTTTTGTTTTCTGACTGCACAGCTTGAAAAGTCTATCTGCATAGAGTTCGATTCACAGTTGGCTTTCTGTATAATTTCCAGACTGTGCCAGTCGTCTGCGGCGAAACAAAAATGAAACAAAATCGAAAAATGTCTGATCATGACAGTTGGTGTTTTTTTCTGTGCTCCTAGATGTAACGTGCGGGGGGAGGACAGGAGGGTGCTGGGTCTGGAGCTGGATCGGGATCATCACGCGTTGTTCGTGGCGTTCTCCGGCTGTGTGATCCGAGTGCCGCTGAGCCGCTGCTCTGACTACAGCACCTGCAAGAAGTGAGTCACCTGTAGAGCGCAGCTTTACCTCTCTGACACAGTGAGGGGCTGTGTACCATTGTGCTGAAACAATTAGTTGATTAATCAAGGACTTGATTAGCAAATAAACACCTCTGAGTCAGAGTGCCAGGAACAGTGGATTGCAGGTTCAGGTTGGGGAGTGAGTCAGTGAAAGAGTCCTTGGGTTCATGACCAAAAGGCACACTGTTGTGGTGAAGAGGGTAGCTGAGTTTGTAGGTGAAGCTCTAAATTTACCAGTCGATCGGTCATGAACTGTGATGGAAGGATGGCTGGCTGGGACTCACCTTTAGAGAATAGCGTGAGGAACTCGTGAAGAAGCTCGAACTGCTGCTAATTACAGTTGGAATGAGTCACTTGCAGTAGCTTAGCATCTGATTCGTATTCCTCCTGGATGCCGGAGACCCCCGAGGCAGACCCAGAACACACTAGAGGTATTATAGAGTTCACACCATCTGGCCTGGGAATGACTCAGGATCCTCCAGGAGGAGATGGAGGACGTTTCCATTACCTTCCAAGAACCCAGATAAGCGTCAGTTCCCATTATTTTAGAACTTGAGTAGGGAGATTTTCTCTTAAACAATGAAAATGTATCAATAATGAAAATAATCATAAGTTACTGTCCTAAGCCAGGCAAATGTCTACCTTGTATTTGAAGGAAAGGGAAAAGTAAGATTGAAAGGGGGACATCAAAAGCTGGAAAAATGTATTCGATAGAGTCTTCTAAAGAGTACACGTGTCTTGTCACATGTAAAATTCATGTGATCGTGCAGTGTTACCTTCAGGGGACCCGAGAACAAAGGAAGCAAAGGTTGAACAAATAGAAAGAAAAAAAATGGATCTTTGGAAAATGTGCAAAAAGAAACAAAACAAGTAAAAGGTTTTTTTTGGAACGTCTCAAAACCAGCGTGAAGACCGAGACCACACTTAGTGCTGCAGCCCAGAAGCACTGCATGAATTTAGGGTTTCCTCGCTGTGTACCGGGAAGAAAAAAGCACTAACACTGCCAGGTAACTCAAGTAAAGGAGGATCAATTTCCTCTGTAGCTACCAATTTAAGAAATGTGTCCACTCCTGATGCTGTTAGATGCTTTTGGACAAAAGCCTGTACCAAATAGCAGATGTTATGCTATTATCTGCCTGGTTCACGGAGTTGGTTGGGCCCACTTTCCCCAAAAAGCACTCTGAGGTTATTAGTGGTGTTGGCAGGTAAGTGAGAGTAAGATTAAACTGAGCGGCGGGGAAGTGTGGTGCGGCTGCCACGTCAGAAAGGCTGTGATTAGTAGCAGGGTTGAATGTTTTTATAAGCCGATTCTGATCGGATTCATGCCTGAGCTTTATGTTTGAGCGCACGTGATCCCATGTTTCTTATACAGCTGCAGTAAGAAGAAGCATTTTTAGTGTGAAACTGTGAGATAAATAGTTTCATGTCCTTGGGATTTACAGTTAGCATGTTAACTGGTAAACTCTGGTGTTAACAGAGTTGTGAAGCAGTGGAATATTCTTGTAAAATTGAAAATGGCAAGCAGAAACGCCCACAATATGCTGGTTCCTAATTCTCAAATGTGAGAATGTGGTTACTCCAAGAAATTAGGTTAAACAGGGAATCAATGAACACATTTACATGTCCATGCATTGTGTAACCTGTTTTCTGAAAATTTGCTCATACATGTAGCAGGTCAGTAAAGAGATTTCTCCCCTAACCTTATTTTGAAACAATTGTTAACTTAACGTTTGAGCCTGAACTTTTCCTCACAGCACAAATGTGTCTGAATTTTGCAAAAAGTCAAATGTTCAATGGTGGAGAGCGACTTGTTGTTATTATTATTATTATTATATGACTTCTAATTCATTTCAGTTTTAGTCTGACTTGGAATGGAAGTATTTTTTATTCAACTACACATCGCTGCATGGAATTATCTTCTTCCGTCTAGCCGCTCCGCTGTCACAGCTATACGAGCCGTTAAAAGTCTTTCATTCACATGCGTACATGCAACACATTCCCAACTCGTTTAATACGGCAGCTTGGTCAGTGGTCCTATACGCTTCAAACTGTGACGCTCTAGGTTCCCCTCTTGTGCCGCCGTGTCACGCCGTGTCAGTTTCCGCTCGTTACATGCATACAGTCTCTTTCCAAAATAAACTTCTAATGTAGGTTTACTTAGTTTTTAGGTTTACTTACGGAAAGGAAAGGATCGTGGTTTGGGTTAAAATAAGTATGTTTGTTACGTAAAATAACGATGTTTTTTACTGGCATTAGTAAAGTATGGAAGTTACATAACAAAATTACAGTACAATAAGTCAACGATGACTTGGTTTCACACGGGACACGAACAGCGGCCTCCTAGGTGAAAGTCTTGTGTTTGTTTGACTCATCCCTACCCAGATTTTGGGAACCGGGTTTCTCACTTCATCATCAACTTATCGCCTCATAAACACGGTGGCCATAGGTCACTGTGTGGTGTAAACTCCATAAACGGTACAAAACAGAACCTTGAAAAGTGCTGCAGTCGAGAGGCTGACGTTGTTTTTCGATTAAGTTTATGAGCAGAGCCTTCAAGCGTCTCTCTTTGTCTACAGCCTTTTGTTTTGTCAGGCGTTGTTTTAGCCCCAGTTAATGTACTTGCTCCCCAGCTTTGGGATCTATTTTTGGGACTGTGAGGAATGTTGGCCCCCATGTATCTCCCCCCTTTTTCTCAACCCCTTCAACTCAGAGGAAGGATTTCTCCTCAGCTCCACCAGGGAATACATATACCCCATAGCATGCTAAGCCCTCATTGCGAAGGCCTGGAGAAGCTCTCAACATCGTTTAGTCATAAATTGGATCCAGCTGATTGGCTGGGAGCCAGCGATGGTGGCCGCTGTGTTTTTTTTTGGTTTTTTTTGAACGATGGGAGAGGAGGAAAATAAGGAACGGGGAGAAAATGGATAGGGTCTGTCTTACTTAAGCTTACGGACCGGCTACATCCCCAAATCCTTTCTAGAGACTAAAGCTGCAGCACACCTCATCCTGGGATTAGGGGCCCCGTAAGCCTCATCAGCACTGGCCAGGAGGTCAGGTTTCAGCCACCATATCCTCCTTTACCACACCAATGAATCTGTCCCCCTCCAGATGAGATTTACCCCATCGCTCTGTTTTCTGCCTCCATTTTTTTTCTCCGTCTCTGCATTTCTCTCACTCTTGGCTTGTTTCTCTCCCTCTCCCTCCCCGTAGCCTGCATCGTCAGGTCTCTTTTTTCACTCGAGGCCCTGCTGCCAATATTAGGTTTCAGAAAATGCTCTGTTTTCAGCAGCGGCTAGGAACCGTAGGAAATGGGAGTTTTAATAAAGAAATACAATAAAAGGGCAAAGGAGGCCCCAAACCCTGAAAATCTGTAGATCCAGGGATTTTCAACTCCTGTGGAGATTTCCTTTTTATATGAACAGTTTCAAAACAGTGACTGCTCTCAGAGAAAAAACATTGTTATTGTCTTTGGTGCAATGTTGATAGATCTCTGGAATTAACTTGGTCAAGACCATGATTAATGATACGAATGATGGCCTACCCATTTTATAATTTGTATGTGAATGAGAAAAGAGGTCTTGCTTTTATTTTCTGGAAAATATTATTGATAAAACCTCAGAGCTACATAATAAGGACTAGTCAGCCCCATGTTCCCTCAACCTTATCTTCCCTCAGCACCTTTGTTGTTCTCCCGTCCAATTTATAGGTGTATAAATCTGTCTACTTTTTGAGATATCGCCCTAACAATATCCAATAACCGACAGACTGTCTGGCTAGGACTCGTTGCATTCGTTGGTTGGGTTGGTAAGGTTTAGGCATGAGGAGATTGATTAGGGTTAGGGTAAGAATATCAGGGTAAACCAATCAGAGGCAGAGTAGAGCGGGTTAAGCCTTTGCCATAATAAGAAAAACAATATTGCAACCTTGAGGGTCCGGTTACGTCATTATGCATAATAAATAGCCTTGTGCTTCTGTTTGTTGTATTTTTGGAACAATGGGCTTTTGTTTTCATGATAATGAGCTGTCGGACAAATGGGCTTTTGGTCCAAAATTTGGAAATTTTTCGGACTATTGGGACTTCGGAATAATGGGCAGTCGGAACAATGGCATGGCACCGGCGGAGGTACTGACCTGAGGGCAATCTCGGAACCCATCGGCTATCGGTCTTACAACCGATGAGCCTCCGGGGACGAGGGCTATATTTCTGGGGTTCCTGTGTAGCCAGCGGATATCCGGACCAAGACTTCCTTTTCTGTGCTCTGCTCATTGTTTACAGTCCGATTAGCAACTTGAGATGCGAGGCTGGAGTTGGAGTTGAGAGACGACGTGCATGACCGGATTGTTTCACAAGTAGCCAGTTTGCAAGCTAATTTTAAACCAATAAAAAGCAAAATCATCGTCAGACGATAGCCGGTGGGTTCCCAGATTGCATTTCGGCCAAAGTGTTCCGCCTCTTTTGCTCTCCGCACGGACTGTTTTCCTGCATTCAACCAAAGCATGCTCCAATGTGCTTGGTCAATACTACTCGGACTACAAACGGAAACCAAAACGCTTCTGTCAATATGCCTCCACGTGTGAATGCAGAATCTTTTTATAGAGATCAATCAGGGAACATAAGGCTGAGGGACCGTACAATAGGGCTGACGTAACATAGACACGCTCCCTGTAATAAATGTAGCACAGCAGTATTTAACCACCTATCTACTTCAATTAAATTTTACATTTCTCGGATAGCTTCTTTGTGTTTAGTTGCTCACCAGCAGCATCATATTAGCTGAAACCGTCTCCAGTAGGTCAGGACTGTTATTCCCAGGATGTTGGCTAAATGACAGCTGTAAGTTATGAGCCTCAGCCTCAGAGGCTGGATGAATCCCTTTTCCCCTCAGCAGCTAATGGATGTTCCTTACACGCTGTGGCTGCAGGCGGACATCCACACCTATCTGTTCATCATAGCATGTCAGAATATGAGCAGAAAGAGAAGTCTGAAGTTTTAAAGAGTGATGAGGGACACACACAAACTCATGTCGTATATAAGCTGCACATATGAGAACTTCAGGTAAAGAACAAATGACTTTGTCTCTTCCCAAAACCACAGCTGGACACGACTGACCTCTTTTCCCAGAGTGCTTTAGTGTGGAGGTTCTTTCCTGTCATGTATCTGTAGAGGAACACGGTGATGGAGAGGAGAAGAGGCAGAATGGAGAGAGAGAGAGAGACGCATATATACAGCACCTTATGGCGAGTGTATGAATAATTTATCAAAGCTGCACTATGCAGTGTCGCACGTTGGCAGCCACACACACGTTGGCCAGAGAAATTTTAGGACCTCGGTACCCAGAGGTCCGTGTGATGCTGTGAGAGACAGAAAGTTGTTTTTGCTGATGAAAAGAGTTTGTATTTCACTCTGAAGTTTAGATTTTATTTCACTTTATGTGCATGTTGACGTGTCAATAATACAGAGGGTGAAACCTAACAGAAACACCAGACACTACTGTAGTTCAGGAGTAAAAACAGTTAAGTGATGCTCACAATAGCCATGTTTCCATTCACATATTTATTATTATTATTATTATTACAGCCATGCATAAAGCGTAGCCCATAGCGCCAACTTCTGACCAAACTACTCTTTGCGTAGCCAAGTTTATTCGCTCCAAACCAGTTGATGGAAACACTCCTTGTTTGCATTTCTTTTTTGCGACATTTCAAAACTTTGCTTAAAATTCACTTGACAATTGGATGGAAACAGTTTTCAGTTTACTCACGGAGGTATCGACTCAACTCAGTCATCATTTTAAAAGCCTTTCTTTCTATTGTTGTTGGGTAAAATCCCATTAAGTATCTTGTACCAGAACTTGTGACTACTGCTGTGTCTCTGACGCACTTGTGACTTGCATTTTTAAATTATTTTTTAGTGCTTATTGTTTTTACCAATACATCTGTATGAACTGCATTATTATAGAGACTGTCCTCTTAAGAAAAACAACAGCATCAATTGTTTGTGGAAATGCCTAAAGGGACCTACGTATGTTTACTTGCTTCCTTGTCTTATTAACCAGGCGTGTGATTCATGTGTTGTTGGTATCAGCTGTGCATTTTAATATGTGCACCCCTGTATGTTAGTCTGAATTTGTTTCATATCTCTATCGCATCCCCAGATCAGGTGTTGGTGGGTGTTCTTATTATTGCTTTTCTGGTTATTTACATAAAAAACAATTGAAAAGAATATTTGCATACATACAGTTTGTGTGCAAAGTACTTTGAGGACGCAGACAAATGCATGCATTTATACTCCGTTCCCAGCTGCAGGCGTAGGACAGGGAATAGGCGCTATGTTGATTTCCCTCTGTTCTGTAAGAGTGACACAGTAATGTGCTCTCAGTGGGATTTCTCTGTAATGTTTACAGACTGAGGGTGAAGGTGGTGTAACACATGCACGCTCAGTTTAGACGGCTGTAAATAATTTTAGATATTTAAAACAGGCCGCAGGAGTCCTCATTAAAACCTGCTGGAAAGGTTTTGGTTTGACGTGACGCTGCACCACCACCAGCCATATGCAGTTTCATTTTTTGGTTTGTTTAGTTTCACCTCCGATGGCGTTATTCAGCATAAAAACATCTCTAAAGTGACTGCAGATTGGCAGCAGGTGAACATTATTGGGGTTTTTTTGTGTCAGTCTTTTGTCACTGTGGGCTTCATGCTCATTATGTTGTTGCTGCTGGGTGAATACTACAGACCTGCAAAGAGTAAGTTCTGCAGCTGTGAAAAAATATTGTTAATTGACACTGACACCCAGCGTTGTTTTGTAATTATACAGTGGCAGGATAAAAGGCCAAAAGGATCATGCAACTCATTCTAGAGTGCAGGATTAAAAACCGCAGGGTTGAACATGAGGCAGAGGGACTGACAGCAGATCAGTGGAAGAGTTGAATCAACAAAACTGACGTGTAAAGAAAACTACCGAATGTTGTGATTCTGCTGGGATTTTAGGGAATGTGACTAATGGCTACTGATGATGGTTAATGCTGACTTAAATGGAGGAAGTAAACAGTTCCAAGTACACCGAGCATGTTATTCACTAAATCACAAAACAGACATACAGTACTGTAAGTAGGAGCAGGTGATTGACTCGTCTGCTGACTGCCGACATGAGACCGGAACAACGCTGACTGTTCACTCAGAATGAGGTCATTCATGGCTCGTCAGTGTGGCCTGAGTGACCTGCAGTGATTCTGGCTTAAAGGTGCAGTTGAAATGTGAACTACAGACTGTATATAAGAAGAGGACGCAGTCACCATGATGTCACCCATTGGTTTTTGGCCGTCGTCATCTTGGTTTTTGGCCGTCGCCATCTTTGTGTTTTGCAACCAAAGGTGACATGAGAGGGTGGAGCTAAGTACATCCGAATGCTGAATAAGACATTTTCAGGCGACCAAAATGTTACAATTGACATTCATGAACTGAAAACCCACTGTGAAAGGGTTAAAATTGTAAGACGAAAACACAGACAACTCCCAGACCGGACAACGCCGGTAGCCACACCCTAAAGCATCCCCTGCTTTATGTTCTATTTGACTCTACATGGGACCATAATTTACTAAATGAATATCATGCTGTATTGAAGAAGACTTGAAACTAGCGATTGAGACCATAAACTCATGTTTACAATGTTTACTGAGGTAATAAATCAAGTAAGAAGTAGGCTCATTTTCACATAGACTTCTACACAATCAGATTTATTTTTGCAACCAGAGGAGTCGCCCCTGTTGGCTATTAGAAAGAAGTTTAGGGCACTTCAGCATTGGCTTCATTTTACACTTTTTACGCAGCACCAAAAGTCAAAAAACGAATGGAAGCTTTTTAAAACTTGATTGACACCACTCAACAACATATAAACGAGAACGCACCCCCTTCACAAATTAAGATCCCCAGTTTTATTCCCATTTCATACTGTCTTGATTGGGGAGTGTTGGGGCTCATAATGAATATAATGTTGCTTTGTGCTTTGGGGAACGGAGTTCAAGACAAAATCAGAGATTTTTCTGTGACTTTTTTGTTTTCGTTCCTCTTTTATTTGGATAAGAGGGCAGAATCAATCGATTGTCTCTGGAAAAGACCTCTTGCTGCAATGAGGGCCAGAATCTATCGATATTGTACGATAACGTCATTTGTAGTTTTAAGTTGCTCTTTGATTTTTTATCTGTTGCTGTTGGTTTGTTTACAAGTACACCATTTTCATTTACAAGTTAAACTCACTTATGTTGGAGTAAATACTTGTAATGTCTATGATCAAAACAACTATGAATTGGGATTTTAAAGCCTGAAAGAGATGCAGAAGAGCATAAACAAGCTCTGTTCTAATCCACAGTCCTAACTAATCAAAAAACAAATCTGATTGCGATCTTCCCTCTTTCTTTTCATGTGATCGTCTGCATTCATCTCTGTTACGGAGAAGGCAGTCGTGTTGAGATATCTGTTAGTGTAGTGTAGTTGTTAGTCATTGCATGAAACTGAATGTTAGCTAATTACATATTTTATTCATACTGTACATAAAAGCAATGTGAATACTGTAGTCAAATGCCAGCCATGTGTTATTATCATCCAGTCATAAAACGATTTAGCTATACTGTCTTTAGATACTGCACACATCTCTGTGTATCAGCAGACTTTGTAAACAGATCGATTCATTTGCATAAGAACACGATGATGGGAGTTTCATGAAGAGTCACAGCTAAGACGTCAAGATAAATGCTGCAATAATGGTGCTTTTGTTTTGTCACTTCGGGATGCTAAATGATAACTATGTGCGCAACTTTTCACCACGCTTAATGAAAATGAAACTGCAGCCGTTTCATCTTCAATTTAATGAGGTTTTTGTTTTTGTTGGTTGTTTCTTTGACTTGTGTCTCTGCCTCACGGGACGCTACATTTTCAGTCACGTGGTTCATATGGAGCTACACATGAAGTTCACTTCTCTTCCGGTTTGTTAAGGCAGAGTTGAGGAAAGTGGTTGCTGTTGGGCAGTGTAGTGCGTCATCACCCAGCTAGCTGGGCTTCTTCACACACGCTGCTCTCCACAATTACTTCCGTCATTGACCGTTTGTCTGTCTGTCTGTCTGTGTCTCTTGTGCAGAAGCTGTCTGTCTTCACGGGACCCCTACTGCATTTGGCTCAAATCAGGCAGCTGTGCCACGGTCTCACCTGGCTTCAAGTAAGTCACACACACACACACACACACACACACACACAGAGAGAGTCGCTAATGACACAGTTTATACTTATTATAGGGGAGATTGTACAAATGTCACGACAACCACGTCACAGCCATCTATGAAGAATGAATATTGACTTTGAGATCGATTAAAAGCTGCTTCACTCCTGTGTTGTGTATCTTGTTCCTGCTGAGTGCATGCTCATGAACCACATGCATTCATCCTAATGTGGCGCACTGAAGTATCGATACATTACTGTATGTTTTAGTGTAAGTTAATGTTATGAGAAAAAATCTTGAGTGAATTGCAATTGATTTAGATTATTTTAAAATTGTCAAACATAATCCCAAGAAACTGTGCCAGTGTCTGTAGCTCGTGGCTGCACAGGAGTTTGTTTCGGCTGAGTTTTATTATTTACATTTTGTGTACATATTGGGGACAATAACTAAAGTTTTACAGCCACGGTTCCTCCTGCTTGTCGTTTCAAAATAAAAGTGCTCTGTGGAGCAGCTAGAACAACACACTGTCAGCCAAACAGCACAACATGTTTAGTGGGTTTTAAGGCTCAGTGAAAGGTAGTAAAGCCCAAATAAAGTCAGAAATAGTATCTGACAGCTGGTAGCAACAGTCCCACTTTACAGAGTCACCGCTGCCAAAAGCTGTTTGCATTATACAAGGTAATGGTTTAGTAAAGGAATATTGGATGAAGTGATTTTATGTGAAGGTGTCTAATATGGATACGATTCAGGTGCAGGGAATGATTAATCATAAACCAATAATTAAATGCCAAATTGAAAATGGTGATTTTTGTGTACATACTAAAAAGGTGACCATATGTCGTACAAAACTTTATTTAAAATGATTGTGAAGATGCTTAAGCGTCCAAAGACAACCAATATGTCAAGCTAAAGTTTGGGAAATGTGTATAAAATGATGGACAAGACATCTAGAATATTTTCATTGACGGAATGGAGCAGCCAAATGAAACTGCTTTGAATGAATATTTCACTGAACTCAAACATCCTTAAACACACGTAGTTTCAACGCAGAGTTGGAGCAAGAAAATACAGAAAGAATAGCAACGTATTCTCATACAACAGTTTGTATGTTCGTATTCTCATAAAAGGTTTCATATGATATCTTAGGAAAAAGTTATTCCTCCTTTTTTGTTCTTTTTCCTACGAATGTTGCATGCATACAGTATTTTTCAAAATAAACTTCTGTCTTCACAGGAAACTAGTTGGTTAGGTTTAGGCAACAAAACTACTTGGTTAGGTTTAAGAAAATATTGTGGTTTGGTTTAAAATAACTCCGGAAGTGGTGTTACTTCAGTACATAAGTTACGTGACAAATAAATCAACGTTGACTTCTGGTTTCACACGGGACACGAACGTCGGTCTCTTGGGCGAAAGTCGGGTATTTTTGGACTCACTCATCCACCCCGACCTCCTCCCTATGCGGCGATCACCGCTCTTTATATTTCCTAATTCACAATTACTTGAATTACACGTGTTGATTTTGATATATACACAAATTACTTTTCGTTGGTATAGCTACAAACAGTGTATGAGACCAGCCTGAAAATATACATGTGATGCTGTCAGACAGGATGGAATAAGATGATCTTTCCAAAGCCACCTCATGAAAAATAAATGAGGGAAACTGGATGTTAAGGGATGAATTATCTGGTACGGCATCCAATCCCAAACTGTAAATCAACACTTCAACCGCAGAGGCCAGGAAAGTGTTGGTGCACTGCTTTCTGTTTTAACATTTTTGTTGATGTTGCCCTTCTGGTCCCATTACTAGTTGGGGTGTGGCCTGAAGGAAAGCATGCTTCATTCTTGATTCCCCTCCTTTTAACAGAGAGGTCTCCAATCATGAACCACCGAGGGATAAAAGTGTGCAGATTTGTTTTCTAATCAAACACTCCAGCAGGAGGTTTCAGCTGTTGCTTCTTCTCTGGACGAAGTCATAACTAATTAGTGAGTTCAGTGGCCAGTCTGAAAGCACATGGGCGGCCACAGCTATATAAAGACATTATTAGTTCTCTAACTCACAGTCACGGCGGACAGATTTGTAACCAAGTCAATAATGTGTAGCCAAGCAGCCGCAGAAGTAATAATTTTTATATCTCCTCCAGTGAGTTGTTCAGCACGCACCGCTGGGACGACGTTCTCATTATAATCAATAGTTAATCTAGAGTCAAACATGTGGTCAACATGATGAATATCTAACCAAAAGTGTTTACTTATCAGCGGTGTTGAAGAATACGTATCACAAAATTCAGCATCTAAACTGACCTGTCTTAACAATACCAGGCAAGTTCTAATGTGCTGCAGCCGAGCAGCTAATTAGCTACTGTGTGTAGCCTGTAAACTGACGTTATCAGTGCTATTACTGTTTGGTCGCTCACTCAGCAAGCTGAGGTGCAGCGCAAGTTGTGTCCATGCTTGTAGATAAGGAGGAGGCATTATCGGAAAAAAAGCTAATTTGTGTTGCACTTCAAACTCTGAGCCTCTTTTTTAACAGCTTAGCTGTTCGAGTCACCGTCTACCATATATTGATATACATAGAGGGAGTATTTAAACAAATAATATTACAAGAAATGGTTCAGGTTAAAAATCCCAACCATATTTTATTGTAAAACAGTTTTTAAAGTTGAGATGAAATGGGGAAAAAAGCCTTTTTAACCCTTTTAGATCAAATCCTCAGTCATATTGTGCACCTATTTAACAAAATATGGAAAAGAAATGACATAAAATCAATTTCTTCATATTTTTATATGAAAATCCAATCATGCTTTCTTTCTGTAAAACAAAATATGTGTGCTTACAAAAGCTAGTACCAACCAATAATATCTTTCATCCATCCATCCATCAATCTGCAACTTTTGGAGCCACAGTCCTCTGTAGTTCACCCACTGTTGAGCAGTCCAATCAAATATTCTGTTTTACTGGGGAATAGAGTGGTGCAGGAATGAGTCCTAAAACCTCGATAAGAGTTAGCATTTTACCACTTCCGGTTCCCTCGTCTGGAAGTCAATGGGTTGTTTGAATGGGTTTTTAGTTAGATGCCTGAAATAAGGTCTGTGGTTAACACAAGCTGAAGAGATTTTAAAGTTTTGTTCTACGACATAAAATACATCAATAAATATCCCACTCGTGAGTTTTGAAGCCTTTATGTGTCTTAAAAAAGGCGGTTGCTAACTAGTGGCTAAATGAGACTATACCTAACGTCATCACGCGGACTCGTCCGCCTTTACGGCCTAATTGTGTATACTCGCGCTCATGCGACTGAGTGTAGTTTGTTTTTAGCCTGTTGTTAGCTTTTCACTTCTGGCGATTGCATTCATACTTCAAAAATCATATAAATGGTGTTGATTAGTGAAGATTATCTTGCTGAACAAAATATGCAAGTATCATAAATGTGTGTTTTTCTACAGAGCTTATTTTCTGCGATAATTCAAAACCCAATGGGAAAACCCCATTGTCTTTTTGTCGAGGGAACCAGGGCTATGCTAACTTCCTGGTTGGCTTACAAAAATACGTCATCCCTGCACCGCTCTATATGTCACATTACAGAAGAAAAAGATGCTCTAACTTCCGTTTTACTGATAAATAAATAAATAAAATATGGGAAAATTAAAATTAAAAAGAAAAATGAACAGTGACATATGCTTTATGTAAATACACTGATTTGAGTGGCTATTTGCAACCAATTTCTCAGTCAGAACCAGCCTTTTGATTACTGCATAGAAATGTGGTCATGAAAACCAAAAATTCAAATTAATAAACCAAATTCCTTTTCTTAAAAGTAAGCACATTTCAAACAGCATACCTACATCTTTTATATTTTCTTTCCCCCTTCTTTCTGTCTCAGTGCCATAAAATCAAAAATGATGTCCAGTTGCATGTGTTTCAATCACGCAGCGGTGCGCCACACTGTCTGGCAAAATGGGGAAGAAAGATGGATGAGTTGTGGGATGGACAGATGGATGGATGAATAGGTAGAAAGATACATGGCTGCAGTAAAGGGTAGAGGAGGAGGAGGAGAAGAGGCAGTTAAAGGTACTATTTTCTCCTTCGATGTGTCTCCAAGGACTTTGCATGTCCCTGATGTACAACCTGTTCCTAAATCACCACGCTGGCTGTTTCCTCTCTTACCTCTATGTACATTGGTTGTAAACTGTGTGTGTGTGGAGTTTTCTGTAGACTGACATCCCACTACACTCACCTTCCCCCTCCATCACACACAGAGCACCACTTCCACTGTTGACCGGCCTCCAATAGATTATTTTGACGGCTGAAAATGTGCAGAGCTGGAATTATTGCATATGCTGTGCCTGGCCACCCAGACGTATTACTTTTCCTGCCCTCACACGGACAGAGGCTAAATGGATTTTTTTTTTGTCCTTTAGATGCATGTTTCTGTGTGCCCTCTTATATTTGTGTATTTGACAGTATAATATTTGGTTTTCTTGTACTTAAATTGACCATCGTCGTGTTTTGTAGTGTTTTCAGGTTTTTGATTTCAAAGCGGTGGGATTCTTGGCATTCAGTGACTTCCTGGAGCCGTGTCTAACCAGCTGTTTCTGGCAGCTGGTTAGCTTACCTTAGTATAAAGACTGGAAGCAGCTGGTTGTCTGGCAATCTCAGGGTGAGAAGATGAAGTCACTGTGCCCGAAATCACATGTTAAACCCACTATTAATTAAAACACAACAGTGTCTACACATTGTTTTTTGTACAGATCAAATAATGAAGGTATAAGGGATAAGTAAGCAGCTGTGTAATAAGCAGGATAATGAACAGCAAGCCGGTCATTGTCATGAAAGAAAACCCTTCAGGGCGATGAGAGACGCCTCCGCGCCGCGTCGAGGTGCGGAGGCGTCCTGTCGAGGTTTCTTTCATAACAATGACCTGCTAGCTGTACATTATCCCGCTTATTACACGGCTATTTACTTAAGAAAACAATGATTTGACACAAAAATGGTCCACCAGAGTCTGTCGTCAGAACTGCGCCCATAGCAACGGTCTGTTATACATAGTAACGGTCTGCTATAAAGAAATAACAGACCGCAGAACGCCATGATTAATCAGAATCAAGTATTCAACAAAGCCGTGTAATAAACGATGATAATCGGCGAGCTTTGTGCTGGTAGGAAGATTGTGTTGCCTTCATACATTGCTGGGCTAGCTGTAATGCACCTTTAAGTTAGGCTAGTAAGCTAGCCTAACTTAAAGGTGCATTATCAACAGAATGTGAGGAGGTTACAGTGTTGACGTTTGTCACATGTTTCCCGTGATGATGTTGCATTGTAACGTGTTGTACTTACTTGCCCCAAAGTTTATAAGTAGGAACTCTGATTTTTAGTGGTGTTGCATTGTACTTTTCGAGTAGCAGGTCGTAAATGTTCGAGTTTGAGTTGTCTGTTCTTGACCAGGCACTGTGACTTGAAATCGTTTTACTCTCTAAAAAACGTTTGCATCCAGAGGGCGGAGAGTGATTAATCTGATGATCTACTTCCTGTTGAGATGGATTATTGTGAAGAGAGAGAGGTCATTTCATTAGTTGAAAACAAGCAGGATATCCAGAAGTAAGACACTTTAATTTGTGAGGAATCTGTAAAAGTTTTATGGGTTGTAACTTGTGTTTATGCCTCCTGGTAGACACTGAGGTAATTAAAGATGCACTGCTTTTTAAGGAGGTAAAAGTAATGAGATTTTTGATAGAAAATATCTTTTGGCTTATTAAAAATGTTTGTGTAATAAGGCATGGAGAGTTGGCAAGCAAGATGAAAAAGTATTTTTTTTATTTTGTTGTGACTTTAAGGAGTGAGTTTAGGATTTGAATTAGGGTTGTAATTAAGATTAGGGTTAGGTCTGTGGCTTGAGGTTAGGACTGGAAGGTCCTCACAAGTACAGTAAGACGTGCTTGCGACGGAGAGAGAGAGGAAGTGCAGATGTGGCTTCCCGCTGGCGAGGTGCTCCAAGCTGCTCGCTGAGGTTTGATTTATGAGTCGGTGTTTAGCGTGCGGGATGGAGCCGCACTGGAAACCGATGGACCAGAACGTGAGAGAGATCAGCCAAAATATCCTGTCCAGACTCAACTATCAGCCCCCTGCCAGATAGAGAGAGAAGTACGGACAGACAAAAGAACAAAGGAAACCAGAGGAGAAGAAGCAAGAAGGAGAAATGGAGGAGAAAAAAGAGAGACATTGAAAAAAAGATGGAAACTGGGAGAGAGGAGGAAGAGAGATGGATTAAAGGAGGAATAAGTGAAGGAGTGAATGAAGGAGAAAAAGTGGGAGAAAAGGGAGAGGGAGTTTTATCAGTTTGAATCCAAAGTACAGAACATCTGTTTCTCATTCGGGTTTTTCTATTCAAGAAAAGAGTCTGCTCAGGCTGTCGGTGAGGCCCTAAAGTAACATCTGATGTTCAACCTGCAGTAAGCGATATCTCTATTTATATATCATTGAAAAGAGGTGAGGAGTGCTAGTGAAAGAGAGGAAAGGGAATGAGGCTGATAAAGAGATGGTGATGGGACGAGAAAAGGATGAACTGATGTGAATCCGGCAGCAGAAAGAGACCTGACCAGAGTTTTAAGACGAAGCAGCTCAAAAGTCATCCTCCTCCTGGGACTTTCTCCTCTATCGGTCTCTTTCTCACCGTCTCTTCTCTCACATCAGTCTTTCATGGACGATCAGTCTCTTTTTTTCCCCCCTCATCCAGAGGTGGCATACATTTTAATGACTGATTTGAGGCTGATCCAGAGGATAGGAGAAGGGAGAAGAGAGAGGATTTACAGCCCTCTTTCTCTTTCTGTCCCCTTCGTCTCGCACATTGAAAGATTGTGTGGCCAAACGGCTCAACGTCATGCTGTTTCTGGGTCTTTTGGTTTACGTGTCATCCATAATGCATTTGACATAATCACTGTCACCGAAGCACAATGCCAAAAACAAAAGACTGTCAAGGACAGAGGATGGATAAAGATCCTGGAACGGGATCAGCTGGATAGTGCAGATGAAACACCTTAAAGCCCAGACACACCAAGCCGACATCAAAGAACCAGAGGCGACGAAGGCCGACCTTTGAGTCGCCTCACGTCATCTTTGACTTGACCAAAGTGTTGCACCAAGAGAGCCAACTACTAGCTACTACGTACGTTCTGCTCTGACGATGGGCGGCGCCACCGATTCAATATGCCGAATCGGCCGAACAAACTCAGACATGGGCAGACTAGAGTCTGGTGTCTCGGGCTTTAATGCACTAGTTCCCAACCTGGGGTCCCGGCCCCCATGAGGGGTCACCAAAGCTTCACAGGGGGTCGGAGGTGTAAGACAACTTTTTAAAAAATATATATACAGTTGACCTATATCAGCATTTCATTTGTTTCTGAAAAAAAAAACTAAATTAAATTGTTATTTTTAAAGTTTGGATTGTTCTTTAAGATAGTAACAGGATAAGGGCACGGTGAAGACCACAACACAAGCTATATTCATAGAGCCTTCCCTCTATGATAAACAACCTTGTGAATTTGTCCAAAAAAAGAAGCATATTAAGTATGAATGATTATTAAAAATGATACTGACAGAGAATTGTATTGAATGTTCCTAAAAATAGCCAATTGCCATATTTACAGGAAATAATCTGCTCAAAATTCATCCAAATAGCTCGTTTTACACAAACTTCCTGCACATATTGTTTCATTTTTTTAAAAGTTTATAAGTCCTTACCTAAAACAGCTGGGCTCTGCTTTTTTTTACAAATGCTGAGAGACATTTTCATGTTTTCAGATTGAAAACAAATCTGTATTTATGCAGTTCTTCATGTTGTTGTCTAGGCTACTTGTGAAGTCATTATTTTTATGCTGCATTTTTATCTTGTTTACGGACTCTCATCTGCAGGTGTTAATTTGTTTGCAGATACTCTCCTTAAAGGGGACATACCATGAAGAACTTAGTTTTTCAGTGCTTGTGCTCATACATTTCGGTATCTGGAGTACCTACCAACCCACAAACTGTAAAGTAAAACAACCCAGTCAGTTTTTTGTGGGCTGTCTAGATCAGAAAACATGTGATTCAACAAGCCATTCAGATTCGGCTCCCCTTCCTATGTCACATGCAGGCTCATTAGAATATACCGCCCACAGGGGTCTTAAAGAGACAGGCATGTTTCAGACAGAGGGTGAATACAGGTATATTCAAACAGACAGGATGAGAAGTATAATGTGTTTTTTGAACATTTAAGCATGTAAACATATTCTAGTAGAAACCCAAAATACAAAGTATGAACCTGGAAATGCGCATAATATGTTCTCCATTACTATAAGTGACTGCATCTATGTGGTGTGTTGTTTAAGGTTGAGTCAACACTGGATTCATTAAAATGAAAGGCCTGCCAGCCAAAAGATTGTTTTTTCCTCTGTTTTGCTAAATGAAATCAACATTATGCCACTGAGGGCGAAGCTCATTTATTATCCATGCCAAAGATACAAATAATGATTACACACTAAAACTACCAAACCAGGTGGAAAGACATTCGGTTTGTTTTGTTTGGCCTTCAAGACTCGGATAGTAGCGTTACAGCAACTGAAAATTCGACTATTTTTGCTCAGAGTGTAACTGAGCCAGCTACAGGACATGAACCCAGACTGAAAAGGTTTATTGGAAAAAAGCAGACAGATGTTGATATGTGACAGCCAGTAGCTCCTTGTGTTTGGAAAGCCGAGCAGAACAAAATGGATTCTTGCCTGATGGTCGCGTTCAACTGTTTATTCATGTGCATGAACACCAGAGAAGGTCAATTATGGTGAAGAGTGCCGACAAGTCTGGCAGGCTTTTTCAGACGTAAAGGTGACCTGTCAGCCTACTAGTTAACAAAACTCTGTTTACAACTCAGCGAAGCCCCTTCCTCTGCTCTGAAATGGGTTTTGTTTTGTTGATTGAGAGAAGGTCCACGTTAGGCAGAGGCCACGGAGCATGCTCGGGCACATTCTTCGATGTTCACAGCACTTTGCTAGTTTGACGAGCGGAGAGACACGAACTTCAATCTTCAATCTTCAATAATTAAGGAATATGTCAGCCAGCGCAACAGAGCAGAGAATACTGCTTATTTTTCCATGATTTTGAAAGTTAATTTTATATACTTGCCGATTTTTTTTTTTAATCATTCAAATTTGGTTGGGTGGTTAGTAACACATTTGTCTGTGAGTGACAAACCCAGAATGCATAATTATTATTGCTTTACAAGGCCTTTAATTATACTTTAAACTAGTAGTTTTCAACCTGGGGCGTCAGGATTATGCTTTATTTCAAGCTTCCTTCTAATCTATTTATTTGTGTGCGAATCATTGGATAACTTAAAAAAGTATTCCATAAAACAATCTGAGAGGAAATAATCACTCTATACTTAAAGGGACTGTTTGTAACTTCTTACATATATAAATCATTGCGGGTCGGTGTCCCATGCGTGGTCGCGTTTGGCTACGCTGTTCAGACAAGACTCCAACACAAACTACACGGAAGCATCAAAACCACAAAATTAAATCTATTGAAGCCGTCTTACAAAACAGTGTTGGCCGCGGTCGGAGGACGCGAGGGAGACCGTAGCTTAGAGTTAGTAGCTCTGAGAATATCTAGTGAATGTACAGTGGACGTTTGTGCAGAAATAAATGCTGCAGCTCCTCCAGACCAACAGAGGTTTCCCATGTCTTGTGAAGTGACGGGGCTCTGCAGCGAGACACGTTATCGTTTCTGAGCAAAACTCCGGTGTTTCCCCTGTTCCTTTTGACCGTGGTCGGGAGGCTGAAGCAAGAAACACAGTATCAGCATTGATTCATGGAGAGACTTTTGTCTGGTCAGCTATAACATCACTGCCAAGCAGGTGAAATATAGAGTGATATTGTGGTTTTAGCTGACGTGTGTCGCCTCACTGTTTTGAATGGCGATGCTCGTTCATGTCAATGTAGAGCGAGCACAAGCGCGAGAAACAGGATGCTGACTTTCATTGACTTAACGGCCACAGGTGATTCTTACAAACAGTGCCTTTAATGTGGTCACAAGCTTTAGACTTGCAATTATAGAGTAGACAAAGCTTTATTTTAAGGGGTCACAAGCCAAAAAGGTTGGGATTAACAACTCAAATATAAACTGAAGAAAACTTTTCACCATGATTCATACCAAAGAAAAACAAACTGCTGTAGATATGATGCTCTCAAGCTGTAAAAATACATCCTCTAAAGATATATTTTCATATTTAGTTTGTTTGTTTTCTCCCAGACTGCTTCATTCTTCACACAAACACTGAGAGTCAGTCTGGCATTCTTTGATTTGATCATCACCTCCCGTCTTACAGCGTATCCCTCCTTCCTCAGGAAACGTAAAGGAACTTACACTAAGAGAGCCGGGGTTTTTACAGAGTAGGAGAGAGTGTAATTTAGTGCACCAGGTGTGTATCTGTACGCTAAGCGGCCTCCTCACAGCAGGTTTTGCAAACGCACATCCCTAAAGCTGACAGTTGACGGCAGCGTAGCTGCTTTAACGCACACTGAAGAAATTGAGGTGATTAATTCTTTGAGCTGAATTTTTCTTCCTCCAGCTGAGTTCAGTGTTCTCGCTCTTTGACTGTTCACCAATTTAGACATCTGTTGTTTCTCTCAGGAGCTGAGAAGTATGTTTGTCTTGAGGTTTGTGAGTTTCTACAAAGAAATCTAAAAATGTATGTACAAGATCATGTATTGTTTCTGTGTAGGTTGTGTGTGCGTGTGTGTGAGAGTTTGCTTGCTAATTATAAATGTGTGCTGGAAGACTGCATGTAATCTGTGTGAGATGATTTGTGTTGAGGTTATATAAGGAACTAATTGGTTTGTTATAGAGTAGGCGTGCATGCATGCTTGTACAAAGTGTTTCAGCGTGAATACCGGATCATTACGCTTGTGCTTGTGCAGTACATGTGCTCATGTCTATTTTATTTGGTTCATTACAACATGTGGGAAGATTGCTGGCGTCGATGCGACGCTCCACTCGGCTAGAAGGGCTTCCGCTCCACCGTGCGTCGGCTCAATCTCATTACTCAACCGTCGAAGGGATGTGTCTGGATGAGCCTTTGATTTCTGATTGACTAGAAGGTGAAAGATGGTGCGTCTGTTGGAGGGAGAACAGCGTATCAATTGTAGGCACATTTTCATCAGAGCAGCAGAAAATCAATGATTGCCAGATTGGGTTTCTTGTCAGTTCGGAGGATTGGTTCAAAAGAAGAGGATTAGGATTGCACAGCAGCAAGTTCAGAATGGCAGAAATTGCACAGTTAAAACATTTTTGAAGGATTTATTTGACATGATTGAGATTTTTTTTTTTTTCATTTTTTGCTCAAATGTACCTCAGTTTTCAAGTTTGATTTAAAGGAACAGTGTGTACAATTTCAAACACCAGACTTTCCCCCAGGAGACCGGTGTTCGTGTTCCGGGTGAAACGCCGTCATTTGTTGCATTTTCGTTTTGTTTTTAAGTCATTTTAACACAAAACCGTGATGTTTTTTTTTTCTTTCACACCTAACCTGTTTGATTCAGTTAAAACATACTCAGGTCCGTTTGCCCGGTTAGTACAGTTTGTTTGAGCTGGTGTGAAAGCTGTCAGTGAAACCCTGGTGCGGTCCAAACAACCGAACCAAAGCCGCCTGAAAAGGTGGTCTGGTGCGGTTCGTTTGTGGTGTGAAAGCAAACAAAACAACCGAAGGCTTTTATAATAGCAGATATATGATTTTAGCATGATTCTAAAACTTAACTACTAATAAATCAATCTACTGATTGTGAAATCTGTTGAGGAAAGCGATCTGTATTTAAGGCCATGTATATATGCATGTCAGCTTGTATGTATTCCCTAATTAATGGGTCCAAAACTGTTAAAACTGCTGTGTTTGTATCCGACTCTGTGTACTTTGTCAGTTCATTAACTCCGTTAAAAAGTGTGTGACAACGATCCCACAGTATGCCGATCATAAACGTGTTCGTGCGCTCCCCGACGTTTGGACTTTGCGTTCGCACCCGTCATCTGGGAGCGTTAAAATGCTGCATAAACTTCTGTCACTCACCAGAATTAGATTTCCCCACGAGGGTCCTGATTATGCAGGATGACAATTGCCAAAACAGTCTGTATAACTTCATGAAAAAAAGCAGTGTGAACAGAAAGCCTGCACAATTTTGAAAAAAATATCTAATTGCAATGATTTTTGACTGATATTGCAATTGCGATATGATTTGCAATATTAGAGGGAATGATAGAGGGATGATTTTCATTGAAAGAACAAAATGATTATGGTGTGATTTTGTTGGGATCTGTGCCAAACAAAGATGTAGTCTGTAGAATATGATGTGAGTGTGATGGACAGGACATCTCTGCAGTACAAGTAGTGCAATGAAGTACAATGTATTTACACAGATGTGCTGAAAAAAGGGCAACTCATCCACACTGTACATAAATTGCAGTTGGCAACAAAATCTACCAATCTATATCCATTCATTATTTAATCTCTATGCTCTTGCATGAGATAACAACAGGTAGTGAAAAGTGTTTCCAACTCGACGAATCTGCACAACTTGTCCTTCTTTTTCTCCCGAACATCCGCACAAAAACACAGCTTTTGACGATAACACCTCCATCTCTCGGTTCATTTTTTTTTTCCAGTGTATGCTTCTTACTCCTGTGGAACGCTGGCCAAAATATAGATGTCTTGTGGATACATTTCCCTTGCCATTAACAGTGTGGGAGGTTCAACAACAGAAAGTGTTCCCATAAAAACATCAGCAGTAAATGACAGGTTTTGCTGTCAGTCGCTGTGGATCAACACAGTTCCCTCCAGACTGCTTTTCAGTGACATTCAACAATCATACAGTGAGACATTTATTGCAGAGCAGCCAAACTCGAGGTGCCAATTTCAGCAGCAGTAGCCTCAGTTGACTAAAATACAGTGCAGCTACAGAAAGTGCTGTGTATGAAGAGAGGAGCGCAGATCTAGATGACTATCTGAAGTGCAGGCAGAGGAGGCAGGTTGAGGGAAAGTGAGGACACACAACAAAGTAAATTACAACTTTACTAACTCCTGTAATCTGCTGAACGCCGCAAAATTGATGATATACAACCTTCCTGAGGAGCCAAGGGTGGATTTTCCCTTCAGGTCCGGCCACCACTGTGTCCCAACAACAAATGCGAGGCACAGACACTCTGACCTCAGCCAGACACAAAACAAATTAAATTTTGTTACGGTGCACTTACCTCCCCGTCTCCAAGCACTCCTCATCAGCAAAACCAATTTTGGGAAGACTCAAGAGGTGCTTTGTTAGAAATGGACAGTTAGGGAAATGGCTTGATGCAAATTTACTGATGTGCCTCTTTGTCTTTCTTTGTCTTGTTTCTGTGTGTGTGTGTGGGTGCGTGTCTTTCTTTTCAGAGGCGGCTTTGAACAGGATGTGGAGAACGGTTACCATCAGCACCCTGATACCTGCCACGGTGAGATGGAAACATTTATTTAATCTCAGGGATTTACATAAGCAATAAAGAAAGAGAGGGAAAAAAAACACACCTATTGACTGTTATCAGATCTTGATGGCAGAGCGACAGCAGGCACAAGTGATTGCGGATCTAACGAATTATAATGGTGCATTACGAAGTATTTATTTCAACGAGGGCAGCAATTCAGCTCATGTTGAAGGAGCTTGAAGAGTTTGTCCGCCCCCGTAAACAATCCCTGCTGGAATACTGTTCTCAATCTTTCTATGTTAATTAAGCATTTGCTCATGGAAGTGGGTTGTTGTAGCTCTTTTCAACATGTTCAACAATACATGTTTCCCGTTAGAAATTAATGAATTGTAGTCCAGAAACCAGGAATCTTAAATTCATGGTATAGGGCTGACAAAGTTAAAATGATAATAACACGTTAACGCATATTCGTATTAATGTTTTGTGTTGTTAATTGATTTCAGTTAAAAAATATATACATATATTTGTATAAAGCAGCATATGTGCCCACTCCCATGTTGATAAAAGCATTAAATACTTGACAAATCTTCCTTTAAGGCACATTTTGAGCACATAAAAATATGTGATTCATTTGCAATTAATAGCGATTTAACTATGAACCATCATTAAATATTTTTAATCAATTAACTAAATCTAATTAATGGTCTTCATTTTTTCCTTTGGCGAGTGGCCATGCTATAAGTGGGATAATGCCCTTCAAGGTGTCCATTATCAGGAATTAATGGACTTTGTGGAGGCAACCGCTGTGCGTCGGACAGTTCAGGCCTCCACGCCGTCCATTAATTCCTGATAATGGACTCCCTGTCAGGCATTATCCCTTACATGTAACCACACACGCTGATGTCATTTTGAATTTCTTTCTTTGTCTTTCTCCAGATGTCCTGGCGACCACTCGCAAGCAAAACACAGCGCTGGATTCCGCGTATGGTCAGTGAACATCTTTACGTCTGAACGTCTTTATCTATTTTTTTTAGCTGGTCATCTGGACGCTAACAGACTAAAGGCTAGCAAACTGAACTCAGTTCATTTGGTTTTTTTCCCAATGCATTTGGTAAAATTGTAGGTTTGTTTATAACCTGTCTGATTATTTGTGTCCCAGCCCGGTTTTGATTCTGTTCTTATGTTGGCGAAGTTGGTGTGTAAAACGTCACAATAAAAGTGACAGCCAAAACTAGAAAAATAAGACCCATCTTGTTAAAAAAAAATCTTCTTTAGAAACACATTAGCCATCTTTCCATTCACATATTTTAATTATATGTTATTATTTTGAAGTATCACATCCGATAAGCTGTTTGGAAGCGGCAAAATTCAATAAAACGTCCTCAATTGCGCAAAAAAAGATTTTACGCACACTTGAGGTGTTTTGTTTTTTTTCCGAAAAAGAGTTCATGCGCTAGATGGATTATGGAAACACCTTTGCCGAATCAATTCTGACATTTAAATCACACTGACTGACTGATCAGCTGTTTCTGCTGTCTGCCGCTTCATGGATAGATATTTATATTGTCTTTGTCTCTGGACAACATGAAACATGGCCAATACCAGCTGACATGAAAGACCAATTAAAACTTGCCCAATTGAAACAAATTCCTGAAGACCTCTCTCCAAGCCGACTTGTTTTGTTTTCCGGTTCGCAACCTCTACTACTTCTTCTACTTTGTTTACTGGCGGATTACAGCCATACGTAGCCTATAGCAGCAACTTCTGAGTTTATTCGCTCCAAACCAGTTGATAGAAATGAGCCTAATTAGCATTTATTTTTTGCAACATCCCAAAGGTTCCCTTAAAATGTGCTTGAAGATTGAATGGAAACACATCTACTGAACCTACTCGCTCACTGTTACTTTATCTGTATCTCCAGTTATATGCCTACCAAGTAAATGTGTCTACACGTTCTACAAACCTGGGAGGTTACAGAATATTTATTGCGGCAGCTGAATGGCCGGTGCCACCTCTCCTCAGCCAGTCTGACAGCTTAAACATTGAAGCCATTGTCTGAAGCATCAGTCCTCTGATGGACCAGGAGCTCCGCTGGCTAGGCTGCCTAATGCCCTGTATCAGGAAGGATCATCATCCCTGTCACGTCCCATTACTCCCCCGCTGGCCACACCGCGCAGCCCCTGGCATGGCCAGAATAGAAATAGAAATGCCAGCAAGCTGGCTACCTCTCAGATAAGATTGAGGAGGTGGTGTTCAGACAATTTTCTAACACTGCATCATTCAAAACTAGTCATTTTCAATCTGAAAGCTGTTGGCCAGCCTTGTTCACTTTTATCTACACAACTGAAGCACCCGCCTCAACTTTAGGAGGAGTTTTTAAGACTTGCTCAAAGTCAGATCCTTTTTGTCACTGGACGAATTGGGACACTAATGGTGGTGGTTGATCAAAAACACTGTGATTAGTATCAGCAATCATGCTGGGAGATGTCGGCCATTACGGCTCAGCAGAACCATCCATCCTCGGTCTCTGTCTCAGAACAGAGGCCACTTTGTCTGCCAGAGGCTTCGGCCCAGACCTCCACAGTCCCACAGAGCCTCAGTAGTCTGCAAAGCCTCCCTGCTGGAGGAATTACCACTCAGTCGGCAGCAAGTCGGGATGAGCAACCCTCCTGCTTAATCATACGGGGCTCTCATCACCCAGATGCTTCACTGCACCGTTTGAAGTTCTCAACGCGCAGTCAGATTCTGTCTCTGTTGTTTTTTTGGTGTCTATATTTTTTTTTCTAGCTGATTCACACCAAAAGCCTTTTAAGTCTCTGCACTGAAGATCAATTATCAGCTTTCCTAGACAATAAAACACCCCATATGCCAAAACAAAGCTGTTGCCACACAGGGGCTCCATTCCCTGTTCGAAAGCACACCAAAGGCAGGGACGTTTTCTTTCTTCCACTTCCCTGTCAGCCAAACAATTGCAGCCTGCAAAGGGAAGGGCGTGAGACAAACACCTGCCTGTGTAGGTATTCAAATGTTCCTCTGTTGTATAATGTGCTTTTTTTTTGTACTTTATCAACAGTAAAAGGGGGAAAAAATCATGCGCACTCAGAATAACACAATTGTTATAAATTGAAGTAATGAAGTCCTGGAGCTATTGTCCGATGTGCCAGGGCCAAACACCCCCTGGTGTACAGTTTTAATTTGCCCGGCGCAGATGGCGAAGCGGCGGGGCACCTCATTGAGAGTGAACGCTGTCAACTGGCTCGCAGTGAGAGAGCGAACAAGCCTTTTTCCTCCAGTCTGGGTGTGAGCTCTGCAGAATGCTAACATTATGGCTGGCTTATTAGTGCAGGAGCCCGAGCCAATAGCAGCATGCTGCTCGCCGGACCTCAAGGACAACAGAGAGCTAATAATGCAATCAAGATGTGGAGTGTGTCATCAAGATAAATATGTTTGATAATACAAGACCTGTGGCAGCGAAAGCCCAGCGTGTTTCTTGGCATATGTCTGAAATTATTCCAAATGTGGCCGTCATAATGTTCGCTGCTCTGCCTCAAGGTGACGGAGTTTCATGTGAAACAGCTCAGCTGTAGTGAGGTAGTGGAAATAAAAACCCATCACCTAGCCAGCCACCAGTATCTATTTCAACTTGTCTGTGAAAACGCTTAGCAGAGCGGACATAGAGGAGTTTTAAGAGGGGTCAGAGGTCAAAGCCATGTTAAAATATGGGAGGATTTTTTCTGTAAAATAAGCTGGAGAACCATGATTAAGTGATTACAGAGTGGTTTAGTGGAGTTTAACAGCTGAAAGACTGTCATTCTGTCGAATCATGATGGTATATTTAAACAGTATAAAAGTGCCCAAAATCCTTTGTTACAGTTTGTCAAAAATTCAAAAGCCATTCAAGAATGTTAATATCCTTTATGAGTTTAAAGTGGCCACAGATAACTTTTCAACTTCTCCCTCATAGCGTTTCTAAGTGGTATTATTGTTGGCGCCGCTGTCGCAAAGACAACCGGATCAGATATAACAGAATACAGCCTATAGTATCACCAATGCTCATTTTATAAAATGCCACTGCAAGAAAACAGACGGACAATGAATCATAAATGTTTGTTTCTGGCTGCTAGTGTTAGCGTTAGCAACATGTCCAGCCAGAAACAAACAGAGACTTTTGTTTCTTTTGTTCCAGACCTCTGGCTTCCTTGTAGCTCCTGGTTTGTTTTCTGGCTGCTAGCGTTAGTTAGCAACAGCCTGCCTACTATATTTTAACTGAAACACAGATCTCAGTGCTATAAGGCAGAGTAAAACTAATAAAAAATCAAGCCTTCATTTCCTTAGGACATCATACCCACGGGCAGATAAATTTGCATAGTGAAAGCAAGGCTTGTTGGGAACCAATCTAAATGCCGATGGTGTCATTATTCTGTAGCCATTGCAGTGTGCAATCAACATCTACTTCATAATGATAAGTTAAAGCAAAAAACGTGTCTATTTCCAGTTTAAACTTTTGCTAAGCTGAGTCTCTTCTGACAAAACTTCCAGATAGCTGTGTTAGCTATGATGTTTAAAGACTCACGAAATGTGCTAATGATATATTTCTTTAAAGGACCAGTGTGTAGGATTTAGGGGCATAGTGGTGAGGTTGCAGATTGCAACCAATTGAATACCCCTCGGTTATATTCTTTGAACCTCTAGCGAGCCACTCAGAAAACAGAAGCTACTGGTAGCTCGCAAGCTACTTGTTGGAGATCCCTGAGCTAGATCATCACTGATACTGAACCCTGATAGAGTCAGTGTTTAGTTTGTCCGTTCTGGGCTACTGTAGGAACATGGTGGAGCAACATGACTCCGTGAAGAAGACCCGGCTCCCTTTGTAGATATGAAGGGCTCATTCTAAGCTAACGAAAACACAAGTCTTAGTTTCAGGTGTTTCATTACACTAATGAAAACATAGTTAATAATATTATTTTCCATTTCTGCTAATACATCCCCCTGAGTCCTACACCTGCCCTTTTAAAGATGTGTTTTTGAGTGTGATAATAGCAGCACAGCAGGAAATATTCTGGAGAATCGTGGATTGCGAATGTTGGAATCACCGGCGAGATTGAATTGTGGCTATTAAGCAGCTGGTAAAGTGAACTGCAGCCAACAACTCATTGTGTATCTGTGATGGATGAATTAACTTGTGCTCTGTGTGCTCATCTCACTATCATCACTGGGTCATTATGTTAACGGGTGACGGTTCTCTTTCCAATCCGGACTCACCCTCATTTCTCTGAAGTTGATTCTCCAGGGTGATTCACATTTTCACTAATCACTCACTCTGTTACCCCCTTCCTCCTCCTCCTCCTCCTCCTCCTCCTCCTCCTACAACCACAGGGAAGACCACACCCACAAGCGCCAGCACAACCTATCATGGGGCGGCATTCCCAAAGGAGGCAGGTGACCCTGAAAGAGGTACAGGTCCTGATGGCCCTCCCCCCGTGGGGGAGCAAGGGTCACCTGACTCGGAGCCAATCAGTGTGGAGATGGAGGGTAAGGGGGAGGGATGTCCGTCCTCAGTGAACCTGCAAGGGGGATTGCACTGCTGGGCCCCGAACGCCTCGTACGCTTCTAACCAGACTGAACACTAACACAAAAAACTTGTTTCACTCTGGTAGAACAGCACGCATGCCTGCACTGTATCAGTCCAATCATCCAATGTGCGTTTCCATAGCGATGGCACTCATTTCAAATAGATAATGGAGACAAACTCATTTTCATTTTCTTCGCAATTTGTGGTGTTTCTGAATAGTCGATGAGAAAACAAGTCCTGACCAGTAAAAGCAGGACGCAGCTCCTGTCCAAGAATGTGCTGGTATGCATGCTAATACGTGTAAATGTTCTCCCAGGGTGAAATATCGCTTTCATTAGCTGACTAACACTTAACTCACTACTTAAACCAATCTCTTAGTGAGAGGCAGTAAGCATTGCTAATTGATTTTCTTGATCCATACACTTCATTAGGCTCAGCGTTACATGACGTGATGCTTCACTTAATGGCTCCACTGACTAACTAAGGGATGATAAGTGTTCGATATAGCACGGCATACATATTCACTAAATATGGTTTGGATAGGGCGTGAAGAATATCAGAGGAGGACCTTCTCGCCCCGTTATGTTCAGCCGTATATATATCTCAATGTGCTCAACGCAGCAGCCACGAAATGGGAAAGATTTAATGACTTGTAATAAATACTGCATCGGCTCTAATTAACTCCTCAAATCAAGTCGAGAACCTGAGTCTAAACAACACCGCTCCCTCACGGCCTGTCCTCATCTTTTATTTAGCTCGTCAGCACACACAAATATTCCCTCAATGTTTTCCAACTACCTGAAAAAAATTCAAAACACAAGTCAGGTAGCATCTCTCTCTGTGAGACCATTCATTTACTTTTATAATTTCTGTGCAGCTAACACAGACTTTGAAAGTATAAAGAGCCAAAGTCCTGACGTGAACTTTCAGATTATACCTGCTGTTCCACTAGCTGCTATAACCAAAGCTCTCATTGAGGGTTTCTTTGATCTGGCTCTCTGAAAAAGTGAACTGTGTTCCCTGGGGTCACTGTAGGGGCACGGAACCCCTTTTAGATTTAAAAGTCTGGGTTGCGTTTTAGTCTGGATGGACAGAAACAGAGACCTTTGAAAACGATGATGCATGTTCGCTTCATGATTGGGCCTTATCAGTCACGACGTGTCCTTCCCTGATTCATCACATCACTTGAACCTTTTCCGGAAGAACACAAACGACAACAGCCTTGACCACCAGTGGTCAGTTTCAACATGGATAAGGAGTTACAAGTGTTACTGACCTTGTTGTCTATGCTAGCAGCTGTCGTGCAGTTAAATTCTGCATTTTACAACACTACTACTGCCTACATGCGCAGGAGGCAGGCTATTATTCGAGCGCTTTGCATCAATTCCCTTGCCCAGCGCTGCTTGCTGTTTACGCCGGCACGCGCATGCCCAGTTTACGTGAATGGTCATGTGATATGCAGTTTCAAGTGTGGTAGTATGGAAGGAGATAAATTCTAATACGCTCGTGTGGACGGAGATCGTTTTAGAAATCATATAAGTGTGCATGTAGCCTAAGATGAATGAGTAAATGAACAATTCTTGATTTTAAGTTAAACAACAGCTATCCACAAAAACAGGAATGGATTCCACCAAAAAACTCAAGGCACACTCCTTCATTAAAGTACAAAAAGAGTGTAAAAGTCTTTTGTTGAAGGCTCAGTGAGTAGGATTTGTTGGTTGCGGTTTTGCAAACACAACATTTAAAGGTGCTCGCCGGCGGGTAAAAGCCAACCCCAGACTCCCTCTCGTTTTGGAACGTGCTTTTTCCAGCATTTCCGTAGCTTCCTCTTGGATGTGTGCTTTTTTATAGAGGTTGACGCCCAGAAGCATCCCAAACACAGCAGAATAAGAAAATACAGTCAGAGGGCTGGGTGTCTGCAGATACATACAGCACCACAAAAACCCAAAGATAGTTAATTTTCTATCATGTAAGCAGCACGTCCTCATATTTCAAAAAGTGTAATCATCAACTTTTTGGCATTTTGGCTTGAAAAAAATGACAATTAATTGACTAATCATTTCAGCTCTCAAGGTTATATTGTGGGTCTGGATGATTGTGTTTTGCGTAATTACAAATGTCATCGAATTGAAAGTTCTATTCCCACATTGTTAAAGGCGTCAAACCTGTAATCTTGCAGTGACAGACTCAATTACACCACCCAGCTACCCCAATAAATGACATGACCTATAAAACTCCAGCCAGTTCTTGAATATTTAATTACATCTTGATCTTTATAGGCTCGAGTCTCATTATTTCTTAAAATTTAAATTTGACAGTTAGTTCGCTCTCAGACTAATCAATATATCATGGCAGGAAGTGTAACTAACAAAACGTCTCTGGGACCCTCAAATGATCATGTAAAGAAACAAGAGTTGCAGAGCAGAAGAGAGACAGTTTGGGGGTTTATCCTGCCTGGTAGATCGTAATCCTGCAGGTTTAGGAAGAAGATACGGTTCATTTGGATGTGATTCAGGGAGGACAAGGTGGCATGCAGCGTTTTTTGTCCTCTCCTTGCTGTTTGCTCGCACAGGCACCGTGTCAGAAGTCCATAAATCGTCAGCGAGGGAAAGAAGCTTCCATTCACGCAGACAGACTCTCTTGCTGCAATGATGAGCTACTCAGGCTCAAATGAGAAAAGCCCACAACAAATAAATAACCAGCAGGGGTCTGAGCCAGGGAGTCGGACAACAGTGGGGAAGGGGGGTGCAGGATGTAATAGAAACAGCAACGCAATCTATTTCAGCCAGAGACTCTGACGCTGTTGGTTCAATCAGAGGAGCCGGGCGGGCGGGTTGATAAGGAAGGAGAGGAGCCGGTGTGGAAGTAACAGCATCACAGTTCCAAGAGGGCCTCCAATCTCCCTCCCTCCCTGTCCATTCCTCACCAGATATCTGCCTTTCTGTCTGTACCTTCTGTAGACCGCTCTGCAGCCCTGTCACAAATCTCCCAGCAGCCACAAGGTGGGCCAGCAGACAACCGCACACAGATAGTGGCCCAATATAGAACAGCTGGTCAAGGCAGACAAAGATACATGAACAACAAGTTACAAAACACAATAGATACATGTGTATCCAAATTGTAGCAAAGAACATTGTCTTGTCTTTGCTCCAAAAAACACTAAGTTAGCTCCCCGACTAGGCTAAAGCCTTGGTTATACTCCTGAACAGCCACGTACAAGGATAGCTGCGGTACGCGAACATCCACACAGAGCATGCAAGCGGTCTCAGACCGTTTGTTTTGTTCCGCACCAGAGTACGATAATTGCGTTCACAACTGCCCAAACAAACCGCACCAGAGTTTGATTAAAACTGACTAAATGTTGGCTTGTGAAAGCGCCCTTACTAATCTTCTAAAGACACTAAGTCTCAGCAGCAGTCAGCTCCCCAACTAGCCAACAAGCGTTAATGTAAACATGCGACCGCTCGCCTTTGAATGCCTTTTTCATAGCAGACTTTTTGACTTTTCATAGCAGGAAAAAGCACACGTGTTTCTAATAACATTAGCAATGTCTAATGTGACAGTGTGACAGTGAGTCAGCATGAACAATACCAGGACCATCAAACTGAGGCAGCTAAATAGAATTCAGCCATCATTAATTTTATTACTTACACCGGTGCTTTTCCTGCAGTGACATGTCAAAATGTCTTCTGTAAAAAAGGCCTATTAACACGTGCTTTCCCTAGACGACAGTGTTAGTTAGCTGACTAAATAATATGGTGAGCAATCACCTGCCAGTTTAATTCTCTTAAAGAGGACCTATTATGCTTATTTTCAAGTTCATATTTGTATTTTGGGTTTCTACTAGAACACATTTATATGCTTTAATGTTAAAAAAAAAAAAGCTTTACTTTTCTCATACCGGCTGTGCTGCAGCACCTCTTTTCACCCTCTGTCTGAAATGCTCTGTTTGAGCTTCTGCACCACCCGCCCCTGAAAAGCCCAGTCTGCTCTGATTGGTCAGCTGGCCCACTGTTGTGATTGGTCAATCGAACCAAACTCTTTGGACTCCGCTCTAACTAGCTTTTTTGAGAGCGTGCAAAACTAGCCGTTATGAAAATATGTTACTTGGTGACATCACCACGTTACAGAAGAAAAGGCTTCAAGCGAGGCATTTCAGGATCAGTGGGGGAGAGTTAGTCCCTTTTCGCCTGAACTTTGGGCTTTGTAACTTTGCAGACCTTTCACATGAACAAAAACTATGTAACACACTAAAGGAAAGGGAAAAAGCACACAAGCATAATAGGTTGTCTTTAATTAAACTAACAATTTCCATTTATGAGTGAAAATGTGTCAGCAATCCAAATCCTTTAAAACAAGCATAGTTGGTAAGCCAGTGACTATTGTCACCATTATTTCGACACTGTGGAAGAACGGTTCACCTTTTGTTATGTGTGACAGCTGAGACAGATGTGACAGCTCAGGAAAGTTTCCCAAGTTCCAAAAGTTCCCCTTCCAGCAAACATCTCTTAAAGAACATGTGAGTCGAAGTAAACCATCTGTGAATCCACTTCATCCGTAAATGTCAGCGAGATAGAAACTCTATAAGAAAAAAAAAGTACAAAGGCAGCTACTCACTTAAAACACACAGCCCTGTTAATCCTAACCACATTTGTTATTTTGTTTTATGTAGCTCAGTTATTGGACAGATAAAAACTGTGAGCTGAGATACTGGCTCAGATGTGGGTAGCTGCAGTACATTATGTAAACACCAGGAAAGACTAAAAAGCCAGGGGCAGGAACCTGTTGACCTACAGCTATTTAGAAATACTGTATACCAGCAGTCAGGTTGCACTTTCAGGGCTGGGGAACGCCCACCTCTCCAGAAAACTGTGTTAGCAAATCTGCGGAGCACAAGACTCCTGGATCCAGACATGCTTGTTTTCTCCCCTTCTATTGTTATTCAACCTTTTCCGTGACTCTTCTGCACATCTAGATGAACTGGCGTGGGTTGGACTAAAAAGCCAGGCTAGCAGCTAATTTAGCTGACAAGCACATGGGAGATGGCTCGATAATAGAATCAAGTGAAGCAGGCGTTTTCAAGCCCATTAAAGCACTACAGGAGGAGAGCAGAGAGTGAACTCGGGCTGAACCTTTCCATGAAGAAGAGCTGGCGTCCTGGGGGGGGGACATCGATGCCAGTTCAGTTTCTAAAGAGTTATTTATACTTCTGAAGACCATGGCAACAGACACCACTTGTGTATCATCCACTGATAGGGCTCTGACTGTGTGTCCCCTCGAATCGTCGTCACAATATCTGCTCCTCAGAGGGGCTTCAGTCCACATCAGTATTTTTCATGATTAATGTTTTAACCTCAAGCAAAAAAAGAAACCGATGTATAAGGTTTAATATTAAACATAACTCTTCTCAGCAATAATTTTGCAAAGAACCAAGCGAGAAAAGTAGTAAAACATACTGTAATAATATAACATATCTTCATAAAATGTATATCATACGGAAAGTTACCCCTCATTTTTCGTGCGTTTTCCTACGAATGTCCAGCAACACGTGTAAAATTCCATTCGTTACATGCATACAGTCTTTTCAAAATAAACTTCCGTCTTAACAGGAAAGGTTAGGTTTAAGAAACGATGATGGTTTGGGTTAAAATAACTACGGAAGTGGCGTTACTTAAGTACGGAAGTTACGTGACAAATAAATCAATGTTGACTTCTTGTTTCATACGGAACATGAATGCCGGTCTCTTGGGCATAAGTCCAAGGTTTTGTCCTCCCTGGGCGGCATTCGCCACTATTTATATTTCCTGTTTCACGATAATTACACACACATTGATTTCTTGGGATATACACAATTTACAGTGCATTCCTTTTTGTAGGTATAGCTACGAACGGTGTATTCAATTCAATTCAATTTATTTTTGTATAGCGTCAAATCACAACAGAAGTTATCTCAAGACGCTTTATAGAGTATGAGAACAGCCTGCCCCGTCTAACTGCCTTCACAATATCTGCTCCTCAGAAAGGTTTCGGTCCACATCCGTATTTTTCATGATTAATATTTTAACGTGTTTTACCTCTTAAAAATAAAATCAATGGAGAAATGAAATGGACGTAGGAGAGTGATGGCTGGCAGCTCAAAACTTGCTCTTGGAAAAAGGGGAAAAAACAGGAGAAACAAAGGCAATCCAGGCACTCCAAAATCTTAGAACAAGTCACAAGGAGGAAGGATTAAAAAGCTTTTATTATAGTGGCTAAATCATTAAAACTGTAGGTCTTCGTCAGGGCATTCAACAAACAGACAAAATGGGTGTGGCCTCACCTATATCAATAGATAATATGTAGGGTTTAATACTAAACAACAAAGTGTCAGCATTCATTTCTTAGAAGTGCTCAGTTTCATCAGTCACTAGTTACAAAATAAAAATCTACAGTACCACGATGCAGCAGAGTTAATGAAAAGACTTGATTTTTTGCAAGCAGCTGTCACTTTTTTTCAAACAGTAGACAGCGAGTGAAGTTGGACATTAAAGTATGAAATAAATTTTTTTAGATCTTTACGGGTCAGATTGAGGCTGCATATCAAGAACGTGTTCATTACAACAGTTAAATAGAACCGCCGGCTGTCGAACTTCATTCAGCCCGTTCATCTATGTTGACCCTGCTGGCTGCTCTTACATGATTCATCACAAGTCAGGCTATGATGTGCGCACACACACACACACATTTACTTCACTTTTTTGAAGCGTTACTGCCAATTTGGACTCCCTGAGTCATAGTCATAGCGTAATGGCACTCATTAAAGGTCACACAGAACTAGGCCGTTTTTCCCTCCGCTCAGCACACCGGCGCTTTATGGCGATTATAAGTGACATCATGTTTTACTACAAAAACACACTCTGCACTGTGCTGTAAAAACTAACCTTAAAGGCATTACACATAAAGCGAATACTTCACTTTCCATAACCGCCACTTTTAATGGCTTTTTATTCCATATCGGCTATTAAAGCTCAGCTCGTGTCAGGATGGAGAGCCGTCAGCTCACAGCGATCCACGGGGCCCACAGTGATCTAATCCACCTACGCAGTTGTCCCGGCTCCTAACCCTGACCCCTTACCCTTTAATCTGCCTCATTGACCTCTGGGGAGAATTTCTCCCATTTTTACCTGCCTGTTTTTTCTTTCTTCTTTTCTTTCTTCAGTTGGACTAACCCCTTTAGCTGCACCTGCCTCCTTTGTTGAATTCCCTCTGTCACTGACCCTCTTCACCGTCTCTTTATGATCTGCCTTTCCGGTTTTACAGCCGATGGCTGAAACTGCACGCAGGTGTTTGAGTGGACCTGCAAGCAGTTTCTCCATCTCTTAAAGCAACAGTTCACTCCAAAGACAGCGCTACGTTGCACGATGGTAGATGTGGATTTTAGCTGAAAGACAACGATTTTATGGAAATTAAATTTTACTCTTGTGAGCAGTGAGGTACTTAAAGGGATAGTCTGGGTGTTTTGAAGTGGGGTTGTATGAGGTACTTATCCATAGGTGTATTACTTACAGTAGATGACGGGCAGCGTGCCCCCAGCATCAAGAAACAGACAGTACTGACACCGTAAACTTAAACGGATATCAATTTTTTTAGGTGGCTAAAGTACGTTTTTCTACCGTCCCCGTCCACAGCACTGTTTTGCTTTGCTCCGGTGTCATTACTCCTGTCTGTTTCTCCAAGCTGGGGGCACGCCAACCGTCATCTGCTGTAAGTAATACACCTACTATGGATAAATACCTCGTACAAGCCCACTTCAAAGCACCCAAACTATCCCTTTAAGATAAGTGTCGACTATATGGCCTTTGTTATTAAGGGTCAGAGTTGACTCACCTTTGTGTTTGGTGCATGTTCTTTATATGTTACCAATTATTAAGCACCACATTTCACCATATCTGCGAAAAACTGACTTTGGTGTGGACTGTCTCTTTAAAGTTTGTTGGTAAAGCCAAGATTCTTCCAGTGCCGCCTTTCCCTCTTCAGTGAGAATCATCACAGCAACAGCGTGAAGTTTGCATTGGAACCATGTTTGCTTTACCAGCCACTGAATGGCAAATTAACATACTCTATTTTTAAGTTTCTGATGCAACTGCATGTAAAAAAAACAAAACAAGGGACATAACTCTGTGCATGTGCTCTGCTTGGTTTAATTACTTGTGGTAAGTTAATCTGATGTTAAAGGGTCAGTTCACCCAAATTATTAAATACCATGTTTTCTTATTTAACCCTGCTGGCGCTATTCAGATGGTTTAGATTTGACACTAATTTGAGATGTAATTTTGCCTCCACCCTGATACAGTAAAGGTGACTTGGACTTTGTTTGTGCTGGTCAAAGTAGTGAAAAGTTACAATTGAACAATTCAACTGCAAAGTATTCATTGGGACCATTTGTTCAGTAGGAAGTAGTTCCAATGAAAAGTGTTCATAGTGAGGTCTTGTTTCTAGAAAGACGCACTACTTTTTTTTAAAGGGGACATATCATGAAAAATTCCCACAAACTGTGAAATAAGACAACCAGTCCAGTCCAACTCGTTTTTTTGTGGGCTGCCTAGATCAGAAAACATGCAATTCAACAAGCCAGTCAGATTTGGCTCCCCTTCCTATGTCACATGCAGGTTTATTAGAATCACCAACAGCTTCAGAACTACCTGTGTGGTCCAATACCCATACTACCATATTATTTAATATGCCAGAGAAAGATTTAGTATGTCTCAATACATAATATGCAAAAAGTACGAGGATGTCCTACTACATCCGGTCGCATTTTGCAGTATTAAGGCCAGCGTTCTGACCCACAATCCTTTGCACAGCAGATACAGTATATGAGTAAGATGTCAAGGTGCAATGTTATGAGGAAGTAGTACGACCCAACTGTATGCATACTGCATGCTACAGTACGTACTTTGTAAGGGCAGCTGAAGTATGTACTAAAAGTAAAAATAAAAAGTATGTGATTTGGCATGTAGCCTACCTTTGCAAAGGTGCACCATATTTTTCTCACGAGCCAATCAGAGCAGACTGGTCTTTTTTTGGGAGGGGGTCTTAAAGAGACGGGCGCTAAAACAGTGCATTTCGGGCAGATTGTGAATACAGGTATATTCAAACAGACAGTATGAGAAAAATAATGTGGTTTTTGAACTTTAAACCTAAAAGTATGAACCTTGAAATGAGCATGATGTGTCCCCTTTAATGCTTTATTCAGTACCAAAAAAAAATCTCCATTCACCTCCATATGTCCTGGATTGGCAGCAAAGATGTGAGAAGTCATGTTTTTTTTTTTGTAATTTGAATGAACCACCCCTTTAACCAACCACGATGTTGTTTTGAGTGTTTGAAACTAAATGTGTACTGCTACTTTAAAAACTTGACTTTCCCTTCAAAGCACAGGTGTAAATATTGAAGGACTTCATACAGACAGTATGGTTCTGATTGCCAGATGCCACAGCACGCCCAATTTACCAGTATTCAATCAAAACTGTAATGAAATCTATGCTCTCTATGCATCGGCACACCTGGAATGAAATGCACTGCTCATTACCACTACTTTCAATTGGAATGGATCTGTTACATTACACCATATCACCTTAGCCCGTGTGCATATATTAAACTGCATCCAATTGGCTGAGCACTGAGGTGGAATATTATGCAAATTTCTAATAACAAGTGTACATGATTGAATTCACTCAGTCAACAGCCAGAACCCTGCACACATACAGCACATATACTCAGTGTGTGTGTGTGTTTGTGTGTGTGTGTGCTCTTTGACACACACGATCATGCTCTGTTTGCTAACCATGTCTGTCAGTGCACAGACATCAGGTATTAAAACTGTCAAATTACAAAAGCTCGCAGCAACGGGACAGAGTTGCTCTGCTTTTCTCCCAGATTTGAAAAAGGAAAATAATTGTTCCAATCTTCAACCTCAGGGTTTCTTTCAGGAGTTAAATTGTTATTTTTAGTGTGGAAGAAATAAATCTCCAGCATTAGTGGGAGTGTGTTGGGGGGGGGTAATGTTCGCCTCTGAAGCCTGGGGCCATTTTGTCTGGTTGGCTTCTCATTGGGATGGAGTAGCCATTAAGGGAACAATTACATGCACTTGTAAGCTTGCAGAAGCAGAAACTAATTAGGGCTATTTTGGAACGTCTTCACTTGATGCGCAAAAATAGAACACAAGTTGTTCTCCAGGTTACAAAGTGTTTAATCGCACCCTTGAGAAAAAGCCTGATTCAATAGAAAAGTTAGGTGCGAAAGAAAAAAAAAGTTGTTCTTCTGTTTAAATTATTTCGTATCTGACCTTGAAAGTGTCGCCTGAAAATGAAAGTAGCCGCTTCCTTCCTGCCGATATTTTTAAATGAAAGTTTTGTCGAGTTCTGATGTTTTAAACGTCCTGCAAAGAGATGCGAAAATAACTCTTTCGCAATTGAGCAAGTGTGAAACTTCAAAGTGTTCAGATTACCGGTAATTGGTGTCATGGAAACCCTTATGGGTGCTGTATTGTTAATGAAGTCGGTTGAAGATGTCTGCGAGAGCTTGCACAGACAGCAGCCATTTACTTAATCGCTCGCATGCTTTAAGAGAACTTGTAACTTCCATTGTAAATTGTTCACCTGCAGGAAAAAAAAGTACTTCACACACAACAACAGCCAGACCTCCTCGCTTTATTTCCCTTAAGCAAAAACCATTGCCAATTAGTAAGATGCGGCACCGGCAACGCTGTGTAAAACCTGCCTGTTTACATAACCTACCGCGCCGTCTATTTTTAACGCTATGGATGCAATCACAGAGTGCTTCTCTTCCTACGGCGCTGTGGAGGAGCGCGAGGGTTGTTCTCCAACCATATCACAGCTGCCGCAGAGCACCAGGCTTCAAAACCCAGCAGAGTGACGGTCTGTCACTCACTCCATCACGTCTGTCTGCCTCTCTCTCCATCATCCTCCTCCTTCAAATCTGCTCCTCGTGCATACATTCACTCGTTCTCTCCATCTCTTTTTTTTTTTTTCACTCTCTGGCTTTCATCTCCACGCTCTTCCTTTGCTCTTGCTCCCTTGTCTCTTGGATCTTTGAGTCCTCTCACATTCACTCCCCTCTTCATCACTAGTTTGTCACCAAGGTTGAATTTCATCCCTTCATCTTCCTCTTCTTCTTTTTTTTTTCCCCTGGCTGTCACCATCCCTCTCTACCTTTCCCTCCCTTGCCTCCACTCATGCAGCCCATCTGTCTTTTTACCTTTTGGCAGACTTGGATATCTCTATATTAAGCCTTCGCTGAGCCGAGACCATGTTGCGTTGACACAGAAATATAATTTGATAACGTTAGAGAGGAACACCGACTCTGAAGCTATGTAAACATCGAAGGGAAGTTGTGAAAGGAGCGTAAAGCGGCGTTAATTATCGCCTCTACTTGAGGTGACGATTTCCCCTCCATAAACAGACTTGTTTAAAACATTTTAACAAATATTTTAAACCTCCGTCTTTAGCTTCCAGACGCACGTGAAGCGTTGCAAAGAAGTCGGCGTGTACAGTTGGCCAGCACCTCCTGTGCGCCACCTAGCCGCTTGCCAGGCTGTCGCTATGATTCACAGAGTATTAATTTCACCGTGACCGGTGGCACCATATGTCCCACATACCCAGTGATTGAGTCATCCGGCCTGCACATGAAACATGTTGTGACAGGTCGTTCATAGGCTCTGGATTTGTTTACCTCAGCTGCGCGTTTCACCCCCTGCCGCGGCACTTGACTCATACCCCTGAATCAGGAGGAGCCCCTCAGTAGGCCTGTAGCCACAGCCGGGAAGGTCCAGAGGGAGCGGATGACTCACCGGTACCCGAGAGCCACGGGGGTGACAGGAGGCAGAAACCACAGAGAGATGAGAGCAGCCTTTCACCACGCGTTACAAAAGCTGCACGTCGGGACACTGATCAGTTAGAACCACAAACTTAGACCCAATGACGAGCTGACTGGCGGCCTGTGTAATGAGTCCAACAAAAAAAATGTCCAAGATTAAAAGAAGAAGTATTAACAGGCTCACTGCAGCATCACTTTTGATTGCCACCCCCACTGGGATTGCAATTATGATTTATGACTTTTTAATGTGGCCATAAGTCGAGGCAATCATAAGAATAAATGGCTAAAAATTGAGTATTTTTAATTGGAAGCTCTATTCAAAAGCGTTATTTTCAGAAAGATGATAGTGCACCACAGTATCTCCCTCTTTAGGGAAAATGGTAGCAAAGCACCGCTCTAAAATGAATGTAGTGATACATGACGTTGAGATAATAAGCCTTTACAAGCACACCTGCTCAAAAGTCATGCGTCCAGATAATGAAGAGCAAAAAGAAGTCTCACAGTAACTTCATGACCTAAATAGTAATCTCCTTTTAAAACTATTGACCAGAAACTGTGTACATACAGATCTTGTTAAAACAAGAGATAAACCTTGTTTGACTCTAATTTTGCAGCGTCCTATCCAGCAATAATATTCTGTCAAAATTAAAGCTGTAATGACGACAGGAGAGAAATGACTTGTCTATTCCATATCCTGCATTGTGTAGTTACCATGATGCTAGGTGCCTTTTGAGGCTCAAGAAAATAAGTTAAGAAATCTATCAAGTCTCTGATTAGATTTTTCCACCTCTGTAGGATCCCCTAACACTTACCTCTAATCACATACACACAGTGAAGAAGACCCTTTTTGGCTCTTTTACCACACACTCATTACCTTTAATAAAGTTCACCCAGGCCTCACGGTCTCAGGAGTTCTTCATGTAGGAGGCTTTATTCACACCCTCCATTTGAGGCTGGTTATGGTTTAAAAACTCCCACCCTCCGGTCTGTCAGCACAGTTCCCATTGTTAGCGCTGTTAGCACAGTTAGCTGCTACCTGCCGGCTCAGTGACGTGTGTAGGCAGGCAACCCTGGCTGTAGCTGTTGCCAATGTAGCCTGTTCTCATTCCCAGGGTGTCAAATACCGACACTTTGTCACGATACCACCAAGGCACCCTTTCGCGGTGGTAGGAAACGTGCCAGGCTTTCCATTAACTAAAATATACAATGTGTACAATGTGGTGGATGGGTACAACAAACAGAAGGATTTCATCCAGGAGACCACTGTTTGTGTCCCATGCGTTACGTTTCACTTTCACTTTACAATCAGCTGTTCGTTTGTGTACCGTGTTTTGTTTAATTCACAACACTAAGCACGTTTTAACTGCGAACGAAAAGTGATATCGAGGGTTCTGACAAAGCGTCAGTATGTGACGAATTGGGATGAGATCGTGTTTGCCAATCGCACGTCACATTAAATCGAAGAACGTTTGAACAGTGATCGGCTGCGAGAAAACCATGCAAATAGTTATTTTTCTTTCTAGATTCGGGCACAAAATAGATCATTTGCAGGTATCGTTTGACTGGAGAAGTTTCAGTATTACTTGGTTTATTTCAGTTGATACCTTAAAGGTACCGATACCAGCCCTACCAATACCATTGGAGGCTCCATTCCACCAAAATGAAATCCCTTTGTTAGTCTCAAAAGGACTGTAGATGCATCAGTTTTGGAAGATTCAGGTCGCGCTCACGGCTTCATCATATAGCTAACACCTCTATGATGATACTGTACATACCTTGAAACGAAGCCTTTGCATACTATGCCAGTTTGGTTAAGTACCATCATTTTTACAGTTAATTAACCGAGCCAAAAACACATTCCCATTTGGTTATTTTATCTATAATCAGTATCTCAATTTACCAGACCAGACCAGGATATACTGTATATCTCTTCGACATTATAAAATTATACGCTATACCCTATCGCCCACGTCATAACTCATTCAGCAATGAATGTCAGTGAATTTATTCATTAGAATTTTCTGGAAAAAAAGAGCCTTCATTCTGTCAAGTCTGGGTCACTTAATCCAGAGAAAGGATTCAAATTAGCTCTAATGCAGACTTAATGATCTCCCTTGTACTCCTCCACCAATCATCATCATTCTGAACATCTCATAAACTATCATCAAGCCTGATTTAGACATCATCATTTTCCATTTCCATTCCTCAACGAAGCTTTCATTAGCTGTTGAGTTTAGCTTGTTTGGAACACCTGCATTTCCTCCCTCCTCTGTGCAGTTCAGCCGTCCCCCACCTCAGACTAATCAGTTTCACAGAAACTGTCATTAAGGGCAGAGAGAAGGGTCTGACACCGCAGATGGCGGCAGCCTCTTGCAAATGAGCTCTGATTACGAAAAGGTGGCAGGTTTCACTCTTCTTATCGCCGTTGCCTTTCACGCCATTAGGCATACACAGTGCTAGGGTCACATCACCCAAGGACATTTACACGGTAGATTTACCTCAGCAAAGTAACCTTGTGTTTTTGGTGCACAGACTGTCCCCTCGGCTACATTTCGAAAGAATTTGACAACCTCATTTGAGTCTGTGTTGGCAAAGGCGCCACACTCGCTGAGCTATTGGATAGACCTGTTATTCTTGGCTCGTTCATCATACCAGGTGCTCTCGCCCCTGATCCTCGCTTTGGAAAGCAGAGTCTGTGAAAATGACATCAGGTTCCTGCTGCTGTGCTCCCATCAATATTTAAAGCTCTAACTCATTTCAGAGTTGATTTCTCGCTGACTGGGGAGCTCTTGGCCTCTGTCAGTCTGAGGGGAAAGCACAGGTCCTAGAAAGAAAGGCTGTATTGATCTAGTAACATTGGAGGGAAAGCAAGCCAAGAGCTTAGTTCAAACACCTCTCCCATGCTGTTTACCACATAGTGAAGCCCCTGTAAACACAACCTGTCTGCCCCAGCTGCTACTTGACCTATATTAGCTCTTGAAGATGTGCGTGTGTCTTTTTTTTTTTCGTCTGGCTCAGTCAGAAACGCTCTAACTGAAGTACCTTTTTTCTGTTTTGAAGGTGTGAGGCGGCCGCCAGAGCTGGAGAAGACCAATCACAGTGTCCATTATACTCTCCTGATCGCTTGTGTTTTGGTGGCCTTTGTCCTTGGCGCCTTCCTCTCTGGCTTCCTGGTGTCCTGCTACTGTAACCACACGGGCCACAAGACCAAGAAGTTGTCGAAAGATCCTGAGGCCCCGATCCCACACGCCCTGTCCCTCCGCAGCCTGGCCAAGCTCAATGGCCTCCTGGACAGCCAGAGCAAGGACGACAAGATGGAGGTGTCATCTCCAAAGATCTACAATTCTTTCTTTGCCAACACTAAGGAGCATCATCCACCAAGGAGAAACGGCCATCACGCAATGACAATGGGAGACCTGGTCCACCCCCACCACCACCACCACCTCCACCACTCCTCAGAGCTGTCTGGTCTGCCTACGCCAGACTCGACCCCAGAACTGCCTATCAAGAGCATGAAAGCCTTCAAGAACCAGTGGGAGAAGAACCAGAATTGTAACAACGCCAAGGAACCAAAGTCCCACAACACTGGCTCCAGGCCCAGCTCAGCCCTGCTTCACCAGCAAGTCTTCCCGTACTCCCATTGCCTGTCCAATGGGCAGCCTTTAGTGGGAGGTCACCTCCATCCAGAAGAACGCAAAATCCACAATGTTGAGCGTGTGCTATCTCAGCAACCTTACCCTGGTTACTCCCAGAAGGTGATGGAGGTAACCTCGTTGGATGAGCTCCTGAAGCACATCCACGAGGCAAGCAGCAGCAAGAACTCCCAGTTAATGAGCCCATCGGGTCTGATGGCCTGCGGCGGTGTAGGTCAGCTAGCGTTCGCAAACCGCATCCAACCTCAGATTCCTGAGACAGAATCAGCACCCTACTACAGCTCATCCACTTTACCTCGAGACAGCCTCACCCGACGCATGGATGTTCCTCCGGACATTCCCTCACACCACCAGTCCACCCTGGAGAGGAGGCACTCCTCCCAGAGGCACTCGCTGATTGCTGCAGCCACCAAGATGCCCAATGGAGTAGGAGGGGGAGGAGGAGGAATGATACCTCGCCAACACAGCTTCAGCCAACGAAATGGTGGGCCCCACCAGCCTCCTCCACTCCTGGCACGGATGAACTCGACAGGCAGCGCCTGCGAGGTTCACTACCCCCTCATCCCTAATGGGTACCTGACACGCCAGCACAGCTACAATGGAGAGCAGCAGGAGGTCCAACACAGGGGCGCTATCGTCCGCCGGGCCTCCTCTCTCAAACCAGACGTCCCTCCTAAGCCCCTGTTCATACCTGCCACGTCCCCTGTCAACCAACAGGGAAAGTTCAACTACTGAGGAGGTACACTCCTGGACTAAAGAGGGAGTCTCCCTCATTGTGTCTTCTTTAAGGAACTTCCCTTTGAAGAAATGCAGTGGGTTCGAGGTTGCAGACCTTCACAAGAAAACCAATCGCGTGGCAGCCAGTGTCACTGTGGACGAAAGCCTCAACCAAACTTGTTTTTTTCCCCTCTTCTTTTTGTCCAACGAATATCTTTGTACCATATTGGTATTGCTCAGCTACTTGCTTATTATAGAACCGCTGACTCAGGTGACGTGACGCCACCTCCTTATATTAGGCTGCCAATGTCCTCAGTGTGGATTTACAATGCAACTTAGTTTTTGGACGTGTTGATGTTGGAAGAACTTTACACATCAGTCATCTCGAAGACTTAAAAGCCGGAGGCTCCTGCGATGCTTAGATTCATGCTTTTGCTTAACCTTTTCTGATGTAGTGTTGGTAACCAGTCCCCACCCGCCCCACCCTCGAATGTGTTTATATTATGCATGTGTGTGTATATATATGTGTGTTTATATCCACACCGTATATGTATACATATACATATGCAGTATATGTAACCTGTGGTGAAAAGTCAGCAAAACCCCCTGAAAGTAGTTATGTCTTTGCCTTACTATACTCTTTCATCTTTGGGCATATCAAACGATCCCCCCACCCCCTAGGAATTATCTTGGGGACACCAAATCATTTACTTCATCGATACATTGTCAGTTGGCTAAAAACACTGAACCAAATTTGTTCGTGTTGATCAGAGAAAGGAGATTCAACTTCAACAAAGCAGCTATTCTCGTCTTTTCTCTCTTTTCATTTCCCGTCCCAGCAGACGTCAGGTCAGAAGTGACGTAATTGGGTCCATTTAAGTTCCCAGAGAATGTTTCTATAAGATTGGTGCTCCAAACATCTAGTGGGTCAAACATCCTCTGAAATGGAAATAAACAAAACTGAATAAATATTTTGGACCCAAAGAGAAGTCAAAAATGCCATGCCATCTGGCATTATGACCATAAAACATAGAACGGACTGCAGTTATTATAATTATTAACTTTGTGGCTATTGGTTGTAAATAAAGGAATAATTACTAGCCAAATTTTAACTGTATGTGTAAATGTGTGCCTTATTTAATAATAGTGTGTGACATGGGGATAGGGGTAAATGCAAGGGGCTCAGATGGCTACTATGCTACAGTATATTGTAGGTGTTTCATTTTCTATGGTCGTCAGTATGTGTCATACAGTATCTATTGTATATTTGAAGAGTTTCATTCCAGAATGAGATATTTGTCACCTGTTCTAATTACTGCAAGAATGATTGTAACACTCACTAATGAATCATATGTTGTTATATCTTGAGTATATTGAGCCCTTTTTTTTTTTTTTTTTTTTTTTTTTTACAAAGTAATATTTTACAAATTATCATCTGTTATTTTGAAAATGATTAAACACCAGAAATATATATCTATATATTTTCGATGGATACAGTGTTTTGGAATGAAACCCTTCATTTCTCTTTTTGTTTTTTTAATCCCAGAAGTGTGAGCCTGCAGATTTCTTTTGGGAGAGTTTGGTAAAGCAAGAACACACAGCCTGAGACTGCAGACATTCAGGTTTGACTGCCTCTGTATCATGTCACTTTCCACTGGGTGTCACTTTCCCAATAGGTGCCATTGTTCACTCTTTGTTTTTCTTTTAGCAGTAGCATAAGCATCACTTTGGGGTTCTAAAGGAGCAGCTCACAGTTCCTCTTAAGTTATCTCTTACAGACCTGTAGCCATTGTAGAAGTCAATCTTAGATAGCTGATGGATGGAGCAGATACTGTATGTCGCATTTGGCTTAAAGGGTGACTTTTGTATTTTTCAAGCTAAACCCTATTTTCCCATGTTTTTGTGTCTAAGTGACTAATGGGGACAACAATTTTTTAAATTGGTCCAGTATTGAGGAATAACGCTGTAACCGGCAGCAGCGAAACAAGCTGCAAGGGCAGTGAGCAGCGTCAATGTAATTTTGTGTTCACTAAAAGTGCTTGTTTTGCCACTGACTCAAGCTTGGATTGTTATTTCTGTATAAATTATATAAGTGTCTGACAACATTATGGAAAGCACCCTACGTTTTTCTTTCCTTTCACTTAGGGCTGTCAAGTTAACGTGATAATTATGTGTTAACACAAATTTGTTTTCACGCCACTAATTTCTTTAACACATTCATGCAACTTGCGATCTTTAGGTTGTAGCGGGCTCAGTTTTAAAGCGAGTGAAGATGCTGTTATCAAATGAAACTACAAAACCTAAGGAATGTATTGGTACCAACCATGTCATACTAGTCGTGAAGGAGGCTAAATAATGCTCCAAACTTACACTAAATTTTGGTGAGGAAAAACTGGCATGGCCATTTTTCAAAGGGGTCCCTTGACCTCTGACCTCCAGATATGTGAATGAAAATGGGTTCTATGGGTACACACAAGTCTCTCCTTTACAGACATGCCCACTTTATGATACTCACATGCAGTTTGAGGCAAGTCTTGGTCAATTAGTCTCATTGTGAAATCTGAATACCCATATACTCTGGCTAAAATAAATACGGACAAAGACCTCATCCATATTATCCAAATCATCCAAATATTCAGCCATGACATTGAAAATCATTTAGATAACACTAAGCTAGGCTTTCTGTACTCCAACACAACAAACTCTGCCCGGCCGGCACTTGCAGCATTTCCACCTTGGATGTATTCCACTACTCCACCGTTGTCTTCTGGCAACACGTCTCCTCGCCAGATTTCAGAACGAGACTTCTGCTTGAGCAAGACTCTTTCCATAATGTCAGACACTTATAATAACAATCTGAGTCTGTCATGGCAAAAACAAGCACTTTTAGTGGACATAAATGATGGTGCCAGCTTGCCCCAATAGCACCATATTGCAGCCCGCGAGCAGCTCAGAAACATGGGAAAATAGGGTCCAAGTTGAAAATACCGAAGTTATCCTTTAATGTTAAAAAATATATATTTTAGTTCTTATTCAGAAGAAATAGTTGCGAAAAAGGACCTGTTAAACTATATTGCAAAAAAATCGGAGTATAGATCTAGGGTGCTGGCATGAAACTGGACTTCTACAATGGCTACCGCTGTAGATTTTGACTTACCTGTGTCACCAGGTGTCAACTTCAACAACGCAGGAAGCAAATAGACGGGAGTGGAGATTTAGGAAATATGTTGAAACATGGAGAAGTGCAATGACCTCTGATCCGACGAGCTGCGATTGTCTCTTGGATCGATACAGTGGTGGAACCGGTTACCAGGTGGCCACGCTGCCAAAACATCTGCCGAGCTTTTCCCTCAGGGAAGGTGATGCCAGTCGGCTCTGCCTCGGAAATATCACGGCTTCAAGACTCTCTCCGCTGTTGCACTTTTCAGCAGTCACTTTGGCCACAGTTGACTGGAACCGCGATCAATCCTGTGAAAACAGCACTACGCTATTTACTGTATCTGGTGTTTTATTGATCGAAATATCCCAGAGCTCATTTGACCCAATATAAAGTTTACTACTCATACTCCAACTCCAGTAAATGAAGGAAAATACGGCCGACCACAACGTTTGTCAAAAGGAAAAAAAGGTTGATTTGGATATTAACGGGCAGCAGAGCATTAAATAGCTTTCGAACAACAAATACAAAACATCCAACTTGATTTAAAGTTGTGACTTTAATGTTTCATAAGAGGAATTGTGGCAGCTACAGTGTTTGAGGAGTGGAAGTGTGTTGTTTTTTTATCTGCCGGTGACCGATTGTAGGGGAGAGGGAGCGGTCTCCCCTCTAATAGCTCTATCAGTATTTGATTTGGTGTAAATACATTCTATCTGGGCTGCGGTCTCATTGATTCAGTATTATGTTTTTTTCTGTTTGATTTCCAGGCTACGCCTCTTGAATTACTATGAATTTGGTCTCACGAAATACCATTGTATGTCTCTTATACTAGGAATAAAATGAAAATATGATGCAAGTGTCTCACTGGTGAATGTGTTAAAAGAATCAGATCACGATGGGTGATGCACGAAACACAGCTGTGTAATGGACTGCAGTTCAATACAGTAGCCCCATACTAGCTTTCTGAGGATTATGTACAGATTTTTTTGGTCAGGTGTTGATTCAACTCTGTGATCCAGTGTTTGTGTCCTCCACCAAGGACGTTATGTCTTTGGGTCCACTTGTTTGTCTGTCAGGAAGTCTCAAAAACAATAGATTGGTGGAAAGTTTGGACCAAGTGATTTATTTCTTGATGCAGTTCCAGGAATTCTTTTGAAAAAGGTATCTTAAAGGAATTCTCCAACATTTTGGGAAACACACTACTTTGCTGTCTCACTGGGGGCTGCACTAAAACATCAGTATTTATTAAATCTGTGTGTTTAGTACAGAGAGATCCAAGAAGTTTAGCCTACAGCTTGTACAGTGGGGAAAAAGCACCACTTACTGTACACCTGCAGTCTTCACAGGTGGAAACAATGAGCCCGTTACAGCTTGGCACAGCAGCACGAGGTGAAGAAGACAGCACACAGATATACTCTGAACATACTTGAACAAGCCACGAAAAGGTGAGTTGTATGCTTTATTAGATGTATTCAAACAAATTGTTTCTCTTTTTTAAAAAAGCTTTAAGTGAGTTTGTCAAACTTCCTCCACAAAGAGCAGTACCATTCCCTTTGCCATAGTGCAGAAAGCTTCCAGGACTCAAGATTCAAGATTCAACATGTTTATTGTCACGCCGGTTGTACAGGTACAAATGTGTGAAATACTATTTGCTGGGAAGCTTCATTAAAATAATAAATTATATTACATTTACATTTACATTACAATTATAAAAGTAAATACTTTATACAAGGGCATATTAAGAACATATGTATTAAGAATATATACAGTATATACAGTATAAGATATAATTTTGTGTAAGAATGTGTCGAATGAATTATAGATTTAAAAGTCTGATGGCCTGGGGGAAAAAAACTGTTCCTCAGTCTGCTGGTGTGAGTCCTGGGGGTCCTGTATCTGGACTGGTTCCCATACAGTGGAAGAGACGATCCTGTTCTGACCTAACCATTGATGAGCGGGGAAAAAGACGTAATATCCCAAAATGTCTATTCCTTTAAAATTGGGTACATTTGTACCCTCCTGTGCACCGCTCACAGCTTGAGAACTACCTTTGCAAAAGTACACCATAACCGAACGTCATTTTTAGGAGACAGGCTGTATTTCTCACAATTTGTTAATGTTAATTTACAGGAAAGAACAGAATTTGGAGACATAGAGACGGTGTTCAACGTGGGTCACTTCAAATAGAATTATTACAATTAATTGCTGAGCTAGAGTCTTTTAGTCGGTGCCCAGCAGGTCAGCTCAATATCCAATGCCAATTGTCAATTTGGCAATTCAACATTAAGAAGAATAGAGTTTCCAATGATATATGAATGATTAATAAATATTGGCTTTAAATAGAGTAGTTCTGTGAAACATAAAAATGATTGGGGTGTTATTAGGGAGCCTGTATAATAACATGTGGAGAGGATTGAGCAGCCTTGGTGGAGGTACACACTCTGTGAGTGCTTTCCACTGTTGGACAGGTGTTTTTTTTTGCTTTGTCCGCCCACTATACAACCTGCAGCGAGTTGTCAAGGAAAGACACGTCATCCAGTAATTACCTGGCACATAATGTTCCTCCGGCACAGCACAGCACATGGTATATAATAATGCAATCTGAACAACGTACGTGGACTGATAGAAAACTCCTTGTTCCCCTCAGATGTTCCCTCTATATTTGATTACCTTGCTGAATAAATTGTTCATATCTGTTGTTTATTTATAACGGCCACCATGTGAAGGTGAGTATTCTGATGCAGAATTATTCAATGCATGAGAGAGATGGTAACGTGTCTGTGCATAGATGGGAGCTTCTAAAATGTTTGTGTGGAGAATACATGCGGTAGCGTTAAAACTTTGTTTGCTTGGAGGTTTTACACCGCCTCATTACTGCAGGAACATGTCAGAATTTATCTAGGGTTAAAAAAAGGTACGACGGGGCTTCTGAGGAAATCAGATGGACTCAAAAGCAGATCAGTTGTTGGACAAAGTTTTGGTTAATTGGAAGATTCCTGATTCAAATGTTTCATTCCACCGCAGAGCAAACTGTGGCGTTCTCACCGGTCTGAACAAACAAAGCTCTGCAGTGTTTACAAGAGTAAATCTGAATCGCATTGACTAATAGACCCCCCGCAGGCTATTACATAAGAGATAATAAACAATCATGGTGTGAACGCGCCCAACAGGTGGTTCAGCGTCGTGTTGAGAGACATTTGTGCAGAGCTTATGCCTGCTGGAAACACTTTCTGAGAACGTTTAGTTCAGGGTTAGACATTCTAACCACTAGATCAGTCTGACTATCACAAGACTTTAAAGGCTCAGTTTACACAAATAAAAAGCATTTTCTCACTTAAAATAATGGACTTTTTTGTTTGCCCGGGTTTTGAGAATCTTTGACTGTGTTTATTAGAAAGTAGATCAGATCATTTTTTTTTTTTTTCTTACAGGGCGGGAGGGGAGGTGGATGGGTCCAACAAACACAAGGTTTTCATCCAGGCAGCCCGGTCGCACAGTAAAGCGTGTAATAGACCCACCTGTTCACCAGAAGAAAGCGTGTCAGTGTCACGTTTTGTGTCGCCGAGATGTGAATGTTACACGGCTGCATGAAGGTGCAGTGTTTTGTAGTGACGGTTGTCACGTGACGGTTGTCATGTGTTTTTGGTACTAACGTTACGTTGTTTCCGTACATGTCTTACTGAGTTTACGTACTTAATTTCAGCCCCACCATGACTTTTTCCCTTAACCTATCTAAGTGGTTTTGTTGCCTAAACCTAAGTGAGTTGCTTTGCTGCCCCCTGCTGGTACTGCACATTCATACAAGCGTGTAATATTTACGTCTCTGCGAGGCAAAACGTAACACTGACACGCTGTCCTCTGGTGGATAGGCGGTCTATTACACGCTTTGGTGTGATATCAGGTTGATCCAGGAGACCGCTGTTTGCGTCCCATGTGTTAAGTTTCATTTTCACTAACAAACTTAGACATTTTAACCATGATGGATCAACCATAAAGTGACGCCAAGGGGTCTGAAAAAGCGTCAGTATGTGACGAGTTGGGATGAGAATGTGTTGGGTAATAAGGAGTTACATCACATAAGGTACAATAAGGTGTTACATTACGTTGTTACGTTATTGTTTTAACACAAACCGTGATCTTTTTTTCAGCTTAACCAAGTAGTTTTGCTGCCTAAACCTAACCAATCATTTCACAACATTAACCACATTTCTGCAGGCGTGATATGATATTCATGAAACGTATTTTGGGGTTCAAAAACGTCGACATTCAACATATTCCGTGGTTTACAGAAACTTACAATGCCTCCACTTTTTCTGGCAACTGGGTTGCATCACGAACAAAATTCCTTTTAACCCCCATTGTATTACAGAGTAGACAGACATCTCAGATCTGGATGTTTTCAAAGATGAGCAGATATAACCAGGAGTACTTGCATGGCTACAGGTAAATGAGAAAAATATTCTGTAATTTCTGTTTGAAGCGACCCTTAACTGTAAGAAACTCATTTCAGGGAGATTTGCATTGAAACACTGCGAGAAAAGCACATATTTTCAATCAGCCTCATATTGTGTCTCCAGCTGTACTCTCCACAGGTTCCTCCAGTCTGAATGCAGAGTTTGTGCAGGTTGATTATAAATGTAATGGGCCTGCAGCAGCATCCAAACGGTGCCACCAGAGCAGCTTTACTGCCATTTCAAGGAAGTTAGTGAGGCAGACTTTACTGTAATGCCCCTCAATTTGATGTCTTGTCCTCCCGTAAATGCATTACTGCTGAGGTGTTCTTGGATAAACCTATTCTGGCATTCAAGCAAAATTATGTTTTCCTCTTAATATATACAGTGAAAGGACTGTGATGTGTGGCGAGATTGACCTTTTAGCCGGAACAGTTCTCCTAATGAGGTGGTATCGATTAGTTTATGCAATTATCCTCCCCGCAGTCTATTAGATAATCATGTCTGTGTTTGTGTGTGCGCGCTCTCTGGCTGTGTATCACGAGGACGAGAGGTGACAGAGAGATGGAGGTGTTTGCTGCAGTTAGAGATTGAACCGAGGCTGGATAATGGACAGCGATTAGCCACAGCATAATTATTGGATTCCAACAAAACGCCAGTCGATGGCCTGCAGTCCCACCAAGGTCTGCATGTTTCCATTCACATGACTGATGATGATGAATGAGTGCTGTTGGAAATAAGCCTCCACTGAAGTCATTATTTAACTCTTGTCAATAAGCCTGATCTCTGCACATGGAAATGTCACCTCACCGGCGCGATGTTGCTTACGTAATTCTTCTAATTAAAGCACAAGCAAATCGTACTTTATATAGCTATGTGCTCCATTCAACACATTCTGTTTATCGAGTTGCTCGCCGTTAACTTGACAGCTGCTTGCTGGTCTTGATTAAGGTAATTGTGAGTAAGGTTTGATAAAATCAAAAATGTATGCAACTCAGAAGAGATTTGTAATTTCTAATTTGAATCTTCAATTCGCAGTTGAGATTTCTGACTCTTGCTGTCTTTCCATCTGCATCAGGTAAAAACACCTGTAGTAGTAGTAGTAGTAGTAGTAGTAGTAGTAGTAGTAGTAAATGCTTCTTTTACTTTAGGAATTTATAGTTAAGGCAGCTATTCAGCCACTTGGGGTTACTGCTCCTCCTTTTCTCCTATTCTTTTTAAATCAAAACAAAAAAGGAATGACGCTAACAAAAGTTTGAATTCTTTAAAACAAATTGTATCCACTACTAGAGTGTAACGGAAACATTTTGAGTCAGGGTGTTGGGTGAAAAACTGTTATGGTTTTAGTGTATCCTGTCCTTGTAATAGAGTGCTGCAGGAAAGATTTTTTCAGACTTTTTTTTCAAGACATTTTTCAGATCTTTTTTTTCAGACTTTTTTTTCAGACTTTTTTCAGATCTTTTTTTTTCAGGTCTTTTTTTTTCCATACATTTTTCAGATCTTTTATTTCAGACATTTTTCAGATCTTTTTTTTTGGACATTTTTTTCAGACTTTTTTAAGATATTTTTTTTCAGATCTTTTGTCAGAGATTTTTTTTTTTCAGAGATTTTTTTTCAGACTTTTTTCAGATATTTTTTTTCAGACATTTATTTTCAGATATTTTTTTTCAGACTTTTTTTTCAGACATTTTTTTTCAGATATTTTTTTCAGACTTTTTTTCAGACTTTTTTTTCAGATCTTTTTTTTCATACTTTTTTTAAGACTTTTTTTTCCATACATTTTTCAGATCTTTTTTAAGACTTTTTTCAGATCTTTTTTTCAGACTTTTTTTCAGACTTTTTTTCAGACTTTTTTTTCAGACTTTTTTTTCAGA
>CAKAOI010049378.1:0-12045 GCA_916701655.1 Sebastiscus albofasciatus
TTATTATATTTTAAATTATATATTGTAGCATTATGTAAATGTACATAATATTACATTTTACATACTCCTTTATTTCTTTATGCTTATATATTAAAGCAACTGTTACGTCCCAGTAAAGTATTTCTGATTCTGGTACGTATCAACATTGTATGTATTGCATTGGTTCGTAGATTTAATGGTAATCAACTGATATTTTCAGCTCCAAAGACAACAAAGCCCAGTTTGCATCAACTCTTTCCTTTTTTTGCAGTGAATGCTACAAGATCGGATTTGTCTATTCTGTTATAAGCAAACAAGCAAGTCATGTGTGTATATTGTTTGCCAGTGAGCCAAATTACTGATTGTGTTTCTACACGAACAAAAAATACATGCAAACACGTACTCTTGGACGCTTGTTTCTTTGTGCAGTGTGTATGTTAGCTGGCAGCAGTTTGAGTGAAGAAGTTGTTGAGGCAGTGCATCTTATCCTCGGTCATTATCCAAATTCCCCTCAACCTCCCAAATTGTCTGTCATCTCCTCACCCAGTTGATCCAAATTCGCTGCACCCAAGTGATTGTACTTTTCAGCTCATGCTCTAGCTAAAAGGAGCAACGTATCACCCCATCTCGACTCGTGTCGGCTGAGCGGGTGCCATCTTTGTCAGCTCGGTTGGCGGGCTCCACAAGGCGAAGGCTGGACTGAAGTGAATTGATTCACAGGGATTAGGGATTAAGACTTCGCCCGGCCGCTTTGGTGGAGTAAATCTGGGGATTATGATGTCAACAGCCTGTGGCTGCAGCAGAGGAAATTGAATTGTGAGAGACGGGAGCGCCGATGGCCCGGGATTACAGCACAGTCAGTGAGAAATCAGAGATGGAAGTCCATGTCTGTGCCTTTCTCCTGCTCAGGAAAACCTCCACAGGACACCGTTTACTGCCTTTGGGGTGCAGGAATCGCTTACATAGTAGAACTAACTCTGAGTGAATGTTCAGGATGTTTGATTGTGTGATAAGAAGATTTCTGTGTCAGTGGTAATCCAGTCCTTCCTGCTCTGGCCTGTGAAGCATCAGGTGGTGAGTACCGTTAAGTGCAACAGGGATCACTTGTAACACGATGACAGGGATTTCTGACTTAGAACCAATAGATTACATGGTGGAGAATATATGGTTAGAGAATCCACAAATATGGGGAGCTTTTGGAAGTGTAAAATCTAATAATTGTACAGATTTAGTGCTAACCTTGTGTGGTATGTTGTGTGTTTATCAAGCCATCTCCTGCTGCTCCTCCTGTTCCTGTTGCTGCTCCTGTTGCTGCTCCTGCTTCCGTTAAATTCGAAGGACTCACTAAAACCAACAAGATGAAGGTGAAATGGACCCAGCTGGGTTTGGTGTTCTTCCTCGTTTTGTCACTTGTGATGACAGGATGCTTCTTCTGGCAATATCAGCTGCCTAAACTTTTGCCAGGTAAGAAGATCGAACACTGTTGGTAACCAGTAATATTGAATCTAAGCAACCTTTATTTTAGCTAATCTTTATACTTTCATGGATTACTGGTTTACTAAAATGTAAAAATTGCAAATAATAGCGAGCTGTGAAGACTTGACCTTTCTTGAGACATGAAAGCAAAAAGAAAATATTTAAAATTAATTTCCATTTCATCATCAGGACACGATTAATCATTTCTTATTTCGGTAGAAGAAAAAAAATCACACTGTCTGCGAAACCTTGAACCTTATCTATTACATTCAACACTGGATTGTAGCCGTTAGCTTTCAGTTAAAACTCCAAACGCTCCTTCTCATCTGATCTGACTTCCATAGCAACAGCCCACAACCTCAGTTCCAGCTGCAACCTTGATAATCGATAGATTATTCTCTCATAGTTAAGGAGATATAGATCTTGTAATTAAGAGATCCAACAATCTCTATATCAAGCAATCTTTATCTTGTAATTAAGAGATAAAGCGAATTAGCCCACAGTTGTGCTTGCTGGGAGTGTGTATGATTGCCAGCATCATAACAAGTTCAGGATCTCAGTAGGCACTCTCAATTTAAACAGACATTAAGTTGATCAGTACAGTACATGTATTATTATTTAAAAATTAAGATTGACATGTGAAATATTTTTAATTGTGGTCCCTTTAATCCAGGAAAATCAGTGTAAACGTCAAACACAGCACCATGTGTCATGTACCATTGCTGCTTTGGATCATAAGTTTGGTTTGAACATGTTGACAGTTAATTATAGCACCTCACCAGTCTCTTCAGTGTCATTTATTCAGATCCAAAATGCTTTATTATCCAAAATACAGTCCAGGTTTATTATATCTACATGAATGCATGAGTAATGTAACATCAGGTGATGTTATTAATGGGAAAAGCACGGCACCGCAGGCTCCGATTCATATTTTCCGATGTGGCGCTGATGCGTCTTTACATTATTCCATCCTTTAGAATGAAAAGGCAAATGGTGGCCTGAAGCCACGGTGAAACATATTGAAATATCATATTGTTCATCCAGAGTTCACAGTGGGAACAGACAGCATCTCTTTAGATCAGCGTCTTGTATATCATATACCCCATGAAATTGTATCCCGTAAGATCAACGGGGTTCATCAGGAAGCGCAGAGAATTAATGAAACCCCAAGCCAGTCAATTACATCGCATTATGCCGGCCTTTGTGTCGCCAATACATTATTCTACCAAATATCAAGTGGGAATAACAACAGCCCGTCTCCCTGTGCTTCCTTTCCTCTTTTCTCATTTCCCACCCACTGTTCAGATGAAGAGACGGGTCGTAATGCCAAATTAGAGATGATGTGTCCTCGCTTCCCCGAGCCTCTCCAGCTGGAGCATCCCATCCCCGGTCTGAAAGAGGCCCTGGAGAAGGTGAGAGGAGTCATCCATCATGCACAGGTTTAAAACCGAGGTCGTAAATTTCTATCACTCATTTTACAGGCTGACCTGGTGGTGGTAATCCTTCACACCAAATGCCGTTGCAGTCAGTTGACAGACGGAGATTAAAGATATAGTGGATGAAAAGCTGAGGGTCTGTCTGAGCAGCCAAGGTCTCAGTTCATCAAACACATGCAATGAATTACATTGACACCTTAGCACCCACAAGAGAATCTGAGAATGAAGAGGTGTGGGTGCCAACCAGTTCTCATGCCGACTCATCACATATACTGACCATTTGTCAGGACCCCTTGGCGTCATTTAAGGCACTGGGTGGTCCAGCACGTCAAGCTCCACTACAGTTGCAGTAAACTCCCTGGTTGACATTGAGAATTCAAACAAAAACAGGTTTAGGCAACAAAACCACTTAGTTAGGTTTAGGAAAAAAAGATTGTGGTTAGGGTTAAAATAACTGTTTGTAAATTCACACACTTTAATAGGCTACTCTATCAAAAAGTAAGCACAACTACAAGCCATGTAGGTCTAAGAGGCAAGAATACTTAGTTATACTTTTCTTAAGTATATCTCAATCAAAACATTAAGTACAAGTAGGCCTACAAGCCAATATACTTAGACTTTTCTGTATACTTGTCAGTGTAAGCTAAGTGTACTTAGACTTTTCTGTATACTTGTCAGTGTAAGCTAAGTGTACTTAGACTTTTCTGTATACTTGGCAGTATGAGCCAAGTATACTTACGTATACTTTTGTTAAGTATATCTCTGATAAGTCCATAAAAAGTCAACTGGATGTATACTCTCCTATTTTAAGTTCAAAAGAAGTATACTGATAGCACACTTGAATAAACTTCTTTTGGTAAGGGAAGTGAAACCTAACGTTGTGTACACAAAGACAACACATTGTTAGTTTCACACAGGCAAGGCAAGCCAAGGCAGCTTTATTTGTATAGCACATTTCAGCAACAGGCCAATTCAAAGTGCTTTACATAAACATTCAAGAACATTGCGACAAAGTGCAAAAGAACATTAAGACATAATTAAAACAGTCACAAAAACATAAAAACGTTAAAGATTAGAAAAAGGACACATGGACACAAGACACAAACAGCGCTCTCCTGAGGTCATGGTCATGTGTTTGTTGGACCTATCCTACCACCCACTCTGTATGGGTTTTTTCAGTCTTTATGCTACGTCACTACTAACCTGACCTTGTCGTTAGAAACTGTTTGGAAAAGGACGGGTACTTTAAAAAAATACTTGACAGGTGATTGGATGAACTATCTGTCAATCAAACTCTTGCCGTAGCCAGTCGTGAGAAGAGCGAAAACATGTTTTCCATCAAGAAAAGCCTTCAGTGCCGTTCTGTGCTCTTCTTTCAATGAAGAAATACTCTCCAGTTCTGTTGCTATTGCAGCGTCTACGCTAAACTCTTCAGGAGCCGCCATTGTTGTTTAGCACAAACAGTCGCTTTGTGTCTTCTCACACACCTAAGCCACGTCCGTAGCTGCCAGTAGCTCCTCACAGGACTCTGATTGGTCTGTGGTCTGGCAAGCCGGACACAAACTTATTACTTGAAGCCTGACGAGATGGATTTTTGTGTGATATGTGATTAAATAAATCTTGTTTGATTGCGAGAATCTACCTGCCGTGCAAGGTAACAGGCTGTGGGTGCACATTAGTAATGAGGATGTAACTGTGAACATCAGCATCAACATCTGACTCATTCATTTAAAGTTGAGTAGAAGTTTTCCAGTTGAATTTCAGTTTCTACTTCTTTCATTTCTGAAACCAAACACTTACAGCCAAACTGAAAAATAAAAAATCAGGCATATAAACTATTAGATATTCATAGCTGTCAAAGTGTATATTTTTCTCATTTCAGCCTTGTGAGCAACTTGAAGAAAAATGTAATCTCTTTTTCTATTAGTTTTGAAGAATAACTCTGTTACCTGCATATTTAACTTCCTAAGCAAAAAGCACAGATTTCTCCTCGTAAAGATAGCAATATAATTCAAATTCTGTGGTCATTATACTATATAAATATTTTTTTGCAAAGTGAGACATCAAAGTAACTGCTCTGGGGTTTCACATTGCAGTTAATAAGGCATCATATGTCAAAGTTAAAGCACACAGAATAAAACATTTAAAAATAATTTGAAGAAGTGCATTTGAGCTGTGAGGCTCATATCATAAATCAGTACATGCAGGTTGAATGCAAACAGCATGACTGTCAGTATTATCTGTACCACTTTGTACATGTATGGTTGTTATCAGCACGTCAAGGCACCTAGCCAGTACCACATGGATCGATGTCTGTCATTCCTAAAGAAGTGTCTGTCCTGCAGTGGTGGAAGAAGTACTCAGATCCTTAACTTAAATAAAAGTACTAATACCACAATGTAAATATACTTCATTGCAGTGAAGTGAAGTGCTGTATTTAAAATCCTGCTTAAAGGACCAGTGTGTAAGATCTGACAGTATCAGGTGAGGAGATTGCAACCAACTGAAGCCTCTCCCATGTTCCCAATGTGTTGGAGTGCTGCGGTGGCCAACGCGAAAATGCGAATAGCCCTCTCTAGAGCCATCTGGAGCAGATGCAAGTGAGTAATGTCATCGAGTTCCGGCCCAAGCAGGAAAAGTTAACAGAGTTTGGTTTGTCCGTTCTGAGCTGCCGTAGAAACATTGTAGCGCAACATGGCGGACCTCGTGAAGAGGACCCACTCCCTATGTGGATATAAACAGCTCTGTTATGTGAATGTAATGTGCGGGGACTAATTAATGTGTAAGGTTACATGGGCAGTAATTAGGTCATGACAGAGGGTCATTGGTTGGGTTACACAATAATAAGTTCAGAGCTGCCTTGATGGACACTTGTCGATCATCGATGGCAAATAAAGCCTCTCAAGTCACAGTCAGTCGTCTGCATTTATTCGATAAGCAACAGCTTGTACAGGCTCATTCTAAGCTAATGAAACCACAACGATTCTTATTGACAGGTGATTTTACACTAACGAAAACATACTTATTAATATTATACTGCATTCCTGCCAATAGATCCCCCTAATTGTTACACACTGGTCCTTTAAGTAAAACTACAGAAGTATTATCAGAAAAATGCACCTAATGTATCAAAAGTAAAAGTACTCGTTCAGCAGAAAAGAAGAAAGATGCCCCTGTTACTGATGACGTTAGATTGTTAAAGGAGACGTATCATGCTCATTTTCAGGTTCATACTTGTATTTTAGCTTTATATTAGAACATGTTTACATTCTGTTTGTCTGAAAAACTCAGCACCTGTCTCTTTAAGATCCCCTCCCAAATATAGCGCACCTTTGCAAAGGTAGTTCTCAAGCTGCGGTCGATATATTCTAATGAGCCTGCATGTGACATAGGAAGGGGAGCCACATCTGAATGACTTAAAGAATCACATGTTTTCTGATCTAGACAGCCCACAAAAAACTGACTGGGTTGTTTTATTTCACAGTTTGTGGGTTAGTAGGTACTCCAGATACCCAAATGTATGTGCACAAACACTGAAAAAGTGAGTTTTTCATGATATGTCTCCATTAATAATAATGAATCAGTGTGTAAGGAGCATTTCACTGTTGTCGAGGTGGAGCTACATAGTTTTAACTTTTGTGTATATACAGTTTGGTAGTCCAGTGATTTCCAACCCGGGCTCGTGTCCCCACAAAGGGATACAAGATAAATCTGGGGGATGGTGAGATGATTAATGTAGAAGAAAGAAAGAAAAGACAATGTTCTGCTACACACATTTGTATTCATCTATTCTCTAATCTCCAAGCTTTTTGTGAAATATTGGAAAACTAATTTAAAGGAAATCATCTGAGAAGTTTGACGGGACTCGCTGTCTGATGGAACTGCTAACAGCTCATCTGAAACGTGACAAGGGGCCCAAACTCCACACTGATTTATTGTAAGAAGCCACAAGCAAAAAAGGTTGGGAAGTGATCGGAGTGAACATAACGATAGAGCTGCTGATGGGGCAGGTGGCACATTCAACTTATGTTAGTGTTATGTCTAGAGGAGAGAAACATGTCTTTGCCACACTAAAGTTCAAAATGCACATTTGTGCCGTGTGCCTTGCTCGTGCCCATGACAAGATGATCTTTCTTCCTTGTAGCAGCAATCAATGACTGCAGATACACTTGACTTGGTTTGACACCCAGTGTCAGAGAGAGTTAATGATTTTTTTGTTTTTATTTAAAAAGGAAAAACCTCCTCCTGAATATTTTTGTAACCTCTTTCAGGGCCCAAACCTTGGTTATGGGTGTGAGAATATCAATACCACTCTTGTGTCTAAAATATGAAGCTACAGGACTGAACTTATTTATTACACTTTTTTTACTATATAATGATTTGAAGCCATGTTAAAGAAATAGTTTATATACATTTTTGCAAATGTGTTTATTAGTTTTCCTGTTATGAGTTACGTGAGAAGATCAATACTTCTCTCGTGTCTGTACGTTGAATACGAAGCCACAGCCAGCAGCTGGTTAACTTAGCTTAGCATAAAGGGGAAACAGCTAGTCTGGTCTACACATACATCCATCTAAACTGGTTATATTTTCAGAATAAACTCACTTCCTGCCTTGTCTCTTCCAGGTGGACATTTTGCTTCGGCAGAGCGTCAACCCCATCAGCCTTCCCTCTCTGTCGGCCATCGTGATCTTAAATGACACAGTTTTGTGGACCGGCAACTTTGGAAAGAAGAATGGCAGCGACCCTCTCTCAGGACCCCCCAATGAGTACACGATTTACAGGTGAGTACTCGATGAAACCTACAACACCAGGGCAACAGCTAAGATTTAACAAATACCAAGGTCATGAGTAGAAGTCCCCACCACCAGAAATAATAATAATAATACCAACCATGTCATACTAGCTTGTTGCAAAGGAGGCTAAATAACACTCAAAACTTACACTAAATTTTGGGGAGGAAAAACTGGCATGGCCATTTTCAAAGGGGTCCCTTGACCTCTGACCTCAAGATATGTGAATGAAAATGAGTTCTATGGGTACCCACGAGTCTCCGCTTTACAGATATGCCCACTTTATGATAATCACATGCAGTTTGGGGTAAGTCATAGTCAAGTCAGCACACTGACACACTGACAGCTGTTGTTGCCTCTTGGACTTGAGTTTGCCATGTTATGATTTGAGCATATTTTCTATGCTAAATGCAGTACCTGTGAGGGTTTCTGGGCAATATTTGTCATTATTTTGTGTTGTTAATTGATTTCTAATAATAAATATATACATACATTTGCATAAAGCAAGCACATTTGCCCACTAACATGTTGATAAGAGCATTAAATACTTGACAAATCTCCCTTTAAAGTACATTTGATCAGAAAAAAATGTGTGATTAATTTGTGATTAATTGCGATTAACTATGGACAATCATGTAATTTATCGTGATTAAATATTTTAATCGATTGACAGCAATAATAATATAAAAACTTTATTTTAAAAATCAAGATGAATCAATTCAGCACTATAAAAACATGATAATATAATAAAATAATAAAGAGAATGAAATAGAATAAAATACCCAAACATAAAATAATATTTAAAATTAATTAGAACTAAAAAAAAGTTCAACAAATGGGAGACATCAATAAAAGGCTATAAAAAAAAGATTGTCAGTCAATTATATTTTCTGCTTTTTTAAAATATATATAAATGGAGCACCAACAACTAACTCAAATGCCCCTGCATAGTACCACATTAGTTCAGTAAAGTGATGCTGCCCTATTTCCCAGCATGAAGGTTTAATTCTGGTGCAGAAATACAGATTTATTTTTTTTTACATGTTGAATGTTAACTCCTCAAGCTCACGAAAACCCCAATTTTCCACCTGACCTCCACTCATCAAACACTCTTTGATGAGTCTCGTCTTAAATTGGATTTTCTGTCAGTAAAGTCTCTTTCTTTTCTCTTCACCGCTCATCTGTACTAACCTTTCATTGATCTTGTTGCTGCAGTCTGAGACATTAAACACATTGCGTCCTGTACTGCAGACCAGGCAATGAGTTTTCATTATAGGATGAGCATTATTACATCACTTTATTTATTATTCATTGTAATGGGCACATAAGCTCTGGATATAAATATTCTACAGCCAGTATACATCTGCACGGTAGCTCCTGACTGATGTGTAATTGATGTTGCAGCATGATGGTGATCATGTTACCCCTGGACCCCCACCCTCTCCCTTCCTGACTGAATTGCGACCTTTAACAGGGACATTGTTTCTAATGTCACAATGAGCAGTCTGTTTCTGAGATCATTTAAATGTAATCAAGGGAGGCACTGATCTGATAATATTTAGAGATGGATCACTTTTGAGGACATTCCAGTGTTTAAGGATAATGTTTTTGACCTTGAGACTATTTAGCGGAGAAAGTGATCCGTGAGGAAGGACAGTAGTAGCTCTTGTTGTCTTAAAGCTAGTTTTGGTAATGTTGAGAAACCAGCCCAGTGTTGCCAACTCTTTTCCCATGAAAGTGGCTAGCAGCATTATTTCCAAAAGTCAATAAATCTAGCAAAAAAAAGTCGCCAAGTTAGCAAAACTGACAGTCTGTCCATCCAGGCCTCCCTCCAAAGCCACTCCCCCAAAATTATCATTATTATTATTATTACAGCCCTTCGACAGCCACGGATATTGGATTTGTTTCTCTTTTTCGTCAGAGCATTTGTGTCACGGTCTTTGGTTTTTGTTTAATCTGTTTCCTGTTTTATTTTGAAAGATCACTTCTCATGTGTCTCACCCTGATCAGTTTCACCTATCACTCATTACTCCTGCACAGTTCGCACTTCCCCAGTTAGTCAGTCACTATCTATAACACCTCATGTCCTTTGTTTTGTCTTTTGTTGCACAGTTTTGTTCTGCTCCATGCATCTAAACGATTTAATCGATTGATTTAATATTACCAACCCTAGCTTTAACTAACAGCGATTCTTAATGTATGTAAAGCCCTTTGATGGGGTGAAGAGATATATGCTGTGTAATCCCTATGCTAGAAATGCTTTTTCATTTCAACAGCTTTAGACTGGAACAGAACTGCAGTTTCTGCTCAGTCTCAAGAACTGGCTTACATAAAACCAGTTGGAATTGGCAGTTAAAGTTATTTATTGGAGGAACAGATTGTTTTGATAAAATTACCTTTCCAAAATAAAAAATAAAACTGTGCCTCAGAATCACAGTTCCTTGACAAGTCCAGTGCAATCAATAATAATAAAAGAAGATAAGCTGCCCACACTAAATCAAAGTGTGTACCAACTCATGGCAATCCACAGACACACAGACTAACAAACACACCAGCCAAGGCTGCAACACTGTGCAAGAGATAAACTAAGAAAAAATCTTTTATAATTGTTTTTCTCCCTAAATGACTTTAAGGGTTTACTTTAGCGATTTAGTATTGCGGGGGGAGTTGTTGGGGAAATTGTGAGAGACGGATTGGTCCAAATTGATGCAGCAGTGGCCAAGATGTACTGACTTTTAGTCCCTAGACTGAGATACAGTTTCGGTGATGCAACATGATAGCATCTTTCATTTGACACTCTCTGCCTGATAAATGGCCACAACTCAAACTCCACTTCTGCAGACTTTCTGTTAAATATGTGGAGGCTTCAAGCCCAGTGCAAGAAAACCCAAATGACATGATCAGGATGTTATTTTTTCAGATTTCAGAAAGCTCCTTCTGAGTCACAGAAGATTTAAAACCATGTTCACACGCTGAGTAGTACTTAGATGTATAATTGGTGGCCTTTACAAGAAAGCGTGTAATTATCCAATCCCCATGGTGTGTGAAATTATAATTGGTGTAACTGAACAGTCTCACAAAATACATTTAAAATACAAATGATCTAAATGTCCACATTAAATTGATCTACTGTATATGTTGCAAAAATTCTAAAAGTTGGTTATATAACATATTTGACCAGACAACATACTGTATATGTACACAATGTGCACCCTAAAGCCCCAATCAATCTGCAGCCAAACGAAACTTTTACCCATAACAAGTGTCTCCAGCACTTTGTGCACCATAGCACACCTTTAATTCTTAGAAGATAGATGTGACTACATCTCAATGTACGTATATAAAGATTTATTGAGTCACTTCAGATGTACTGCAAGTGCTCTGACTCATTCACAGCTGCTCCTGATGCTCCAATTAAGTCATTTTCCCACAGTTAAACATTTCACATCACAGGCAGTTGAGCTCAGTGGAAGCGGATGCAATCAATGTTACGCCGATGTGCTTTCAACATGAGCACCCATCTTTGAAATAAAAGCACTGCACACTGTGAGGCTTAAATTACAAAAAAAAATGAAATAAGCTGCGGTGAGGTTGCAGATTGCAACCAACTGAAACTTCTCCTCTGTGCCAAGCATGTAGGAGAACTATGGTGGTCGACGCAAAAATGTGAAAACGCAAATGGTCCTTTAGAGCCAGTGTTTGGTTTGTCTGTTCTGGTCTACTGTAGGTGATTATACACTAAAGAAAACATACTTATTAATATTATATTCCATTTCTACCAATAGATCCCCCTAAATGATACACACTGTTCCTTTAAGTTATAAGTTACATGTTGCTACCATAGACTGTAAATAAGAAGTGGACATAATCACCGTGGTGTCACCCGATTGGTTTGTGGACTACAGTTTTGAAGCCTCGAGTACGAACCGTCGCCATCTTGGTTTTTGGCCGTCACCATCTTGGTTTTCTGCAACCAGAAGTGACACGAGAGGGTGGAGCTAAGTACAACTGAACGCTGAATAAGACATTTTTAGGCGACCAAAGTGTTAATACTAACTTTCATGAACTGAAAACACACTGTGAAAGGATTAAAGTTGTACTCCCAGACCAGACAATGCCGTGGTAGCGAACTGTCAATCACAAGGTAGCCCCGCCCTAAAGCATACCCTGCTTTATGGTCTATTTGACTCTAAATGGGACCATCATTTACTAAATGAACATCAGGCTGTATTGAAGAAGACTTGAAACTAGCGATTGAGACTTTAAACTCATGTTTACAATGTTTACTGAGGTAATAAATCAAGTGAGAAGTAGGCTCATTTTCTAATAGACTTCTATACAATCAGACTTCTTTTTGCAAC